>QNTS01002292.1:71358-85730 GCA_003317085.1 Hucho hucho | reverse complement strand
AAAAATCCTACAATGTGATTTTCTGGATTTCTTTTTCTCATTTCGTCTGTCATAGTTGAAGTGTACCTATGATGAAAATTACAGGCCTCTCTCATCTTTTTAAGTTGGAGAACTTGCACAATTGGTGGCTGACTAAATACTTTTTTGCCCCACTGTACATGTTATTTTCATTTTTTGTCAATGTACCTCTTCAGTGTCATTAAGTCTATATTTTCATCCCTTGCTGCTGCTCAACTTGACTTCTTCCCTTCTCTCATTTCCTTGGCTGCTCTCAAGAACCTCAAGGGGGGCTAGACCCCTGCTTGTTTTACTTTTGTATACACAGGGCATGATGATGTCTGCTCTGTAACAATGAAAATGTACTATCTTGAGCGCCTATGCATGACACATTGCAAAAATACAGACTAAATGTAATCATCATTTGTATGGGGTATATTGTCCATTGGTTCAACTAACACCATGGCCATCGGCTCAACTTACCCCAAGGGAAGCATTTTGACTTTATTAGCCCCCAGAGCTGCAAGGAAGCACTTTCATGCTAGGTTTAGGATATCATATTGTAGCTTATAGAGACTCCAACTGATGTATAAAACAATCATTAAATTACCTACTTTGGTTTAGATAGAAGCATCTTAAACCTCTAACACAATAAATTAATTAGAATTTGTGAAAATTCGTTTTTTGGACCGAAATTGCATACCACATTTTCCATGTATTTTTTTCCTCCACAGACTACATGAAATTATTCCATCTTCCTAAATATTTGGTCACATGATGGCACTGTGATAGACTGCATCCAATTTGCTGAGTAGAGTGTTGGAGGCTATTTTGTAAATGACATCGTCGAAGTCAAGGATCGGTAGGATAGTCAGTTTTACGAGGGTATGTTTGGCAGCATGAGTGAGTGAAGGATGCTTTGTTGTGAAATAGGAAGCCGATTCTATATTTAATTTGGGATAGGAGATGCTTAATGTGAGTCTGGTAGGAGAGTTTACAATCTAACCAGACACCTAGGTATTTGTAGTTGTCCACATATTCTAAGTCAGAACCGTCCAGAGTAGTGATGCTGGACGGGCGGGCAGGTGCGGTCAGCGATCGGTTGAAGAGCATGCATTTAGTTTTACTTGCATTTAAGAGCAGTTGGAGGCCAAGGAAGGAGAGTTGTATGGCATTGAAGCTCGTCTGGAGGTTAGTTAACTTCTTAGGGAGCGGCTCCCGAGGTGACGGTTTTGGAGAGTCTGGCGTGCCCAAAGTAAAATGCCTCCCACTCAGGCCCAGAAAATAGGATATGCACATAATTCGTACTAATGGATTGGAAACACTCTGAAGTTTCTAAAAGTGTTAACATAATGTCTGTGAGTATAACAGAACGGATATAGCAGGCGAAAACCTGAGGAATTTCTGTCCTGGAAAAAGTGTTTTTGACACATTGCCTCATTTTGAACCCCTCCCTATTGAAAACAGTAAGATTGCAGTACCTATTGCTTCTACTGGATGTCAACAGTCTATAGACAGTGTTTGGTGATGTTATAGTTGCTCTGGATGGTAATAGAAGAAGAATTTCGAACTGGTCATCGGATGTAAACAGAAGAGGATGCGCGTTCACGTGTTTTTTCCTTTCCTATCGTCCAGTTTATAATCCGGTTGAAATATTATAGTAAATATACATACAAGTGTTCCTAAGGATACATTATCAATGATGTTTGATTGTTCTTGGACAAGTGTATAGGTATAGGTTAAACGCGTTCTCTTCACGTTTCAATGGGCGAGTGGACGCTGTATTTTATGATCATAACGCGCCAACCAAATGGAGATTTATGGATATAATAAATGACTTTTTCTAACAAAAGAACCATTGGATGTCTTCGTTGGACACTTGGGAAGCCCTCAGCAGAAGTTCTTCAAAAGGTAAGGGATTTGTTTTCGCTGTGAAATGTGTTTTGTGTGAACCGTGATGGTTTATGAATTTATGTTAATGGAAAAATATTGGAGGTGCAACCCTCAAACAATCAAATGTTGTGCTTTCGCCGTAAAGCCTTATTGAAATCTGACATTGAACCGTGAAGAGAACGCGTTTAACCTATACCTATACACAAAGCACAGGTGAAAACCAACAACCCGGCGTAAGCCGGCATGCCAACAAACAATTCCCCACACAGACATGGGGAAAACAGTGGGTTATACAAGACAGTAATGAGGGAAATGTATGGAAAAACAAGACAAAACAAATGGAAAAATGAAAGGTGGATCGGCGATGGCTAGAAGACCGGTGACGTCGACCACCGAATGCCGCCCGAACAAGGAGAGGAACCGACTTCGGCGGAAGTCGTGACACTGTGTATATTGGTTCCTAACTTCCCTGAAAAGTTGCATATCGCGGGGGCTACTCGATGCTAATGCAATACACCACAGGATGTTTTTGTGCTGGTCAAGGTCAGTCAGGCCTGGAGTGAACCAAGGGCTATATCTGTTCCTGGTTCAACATTTTTTGAATGGTGCATGCTTATTTAAGAAAGTGAGGAAAGCACTTTTAAAGAATAACCAGGCATCCTCTACTGACGGAATGAGGTCAATATCCTGCCAGGATACCCAGGTCAGTTAGAAAGGCCTGCTCGCTGAAGTGTTTTAGGGAGCGTTTGACAGTGATGAGGGGTGGTCATTTGACCGCAGACCAATTACGGACGCAGGCAATGAGGCAGTGATCGCTGAGATCCTGGTTGAAGACAGCAGAGATGTATTTGGAGGTTAGGTTGATATCTATGAGGGTGCCCGTGTTTACGGATTTGGGGTTGTACCTTGTAGATTCATTGATAATTTGTGTGAGATTGAGGGCATCAAGCTTAGATTGTAGGATGGCCGGGGTGTTAAGCATGTCCCAATTTAGGTCACCTAACATCACAAGCTCTGAAGATAGATGGGGGGCAATCAATTAACATATGGAGTCCAGGGCACAGCTGGGGGCAGAAGGTGGTCTATAGCAAGTGGCAATGGTGAGAGACTTATTTTAAAAAATAGAAGCTCCTATTGTTTGGGCACAGACCTGGATAGTAAGACAGAACTCTGCAGGCTATCTCTGCAGTAGATTGCAACTCCGCCCCCTTTGGCAGTTCTATCTTGTTGGAAAATGTTGTAGTTAGGGATGGAAATTTCAGGGTTTTTGGTGGCCTTAATAAGCCAGGATTCAGACACGGCTAGGACATCCGGGTTGGCAGAGTGTGCTAAAGCAGTGAATAAAACAAACTTAGGGAGGATGTTAACATGCATGAAACCAAGGCTTTTACGGTTACATAAGTCAACAAATGAGCGCACCTGGGGAATGGGAGTGGAGCTAGGCACTGCAGGGCCTGGATTAACCTTTACATCACCAGAGGAACAGAGGAGGAGTAGGATAAGGGTACGGCGAAAGGCTATAAGAACTGGTCGTCTAGTACACTCGGAACAGAGAGTAGAAAGAGCAGGTTTCTGGGCACGGTAGAATAGATTCGAGGCATAATGTACAGACAAAGGTATGGTAGGATGTGAATACAGTGGAGGTAAACCTAGGCATTGAGTGACGATGAGAGAGATATTGTCTCTAGAAACATCATTTAAACCAGGTGAGGTCACCACATGTGTGGGAGGTGGAACTAAAGGCTTAGCTAAGGCATATTGAGCAAGGCTAGATGCTCTACAGTGAAATAAGACAATAATCACTAACCAAAACAGCAATGGACAAGGCATATTGACATTAGGGAGAGGCATGCGTGGCCGAGTGATCATAGGGGTCCAGTGAGTAGCTAGGCTGGCTGGAGGCACGGCGATTCAGACAGCAAGCTAGCAGAAGGGCCTTAGAGGGACGTCGCGACGGAAGAAGTCTGTTGTAGCCTCCCCATGTGGTTACATCAGCAGACCAGTCGTGATGGATCAGCAGGGCTCCGTGTAGTAAAAGGGTCCAGGCCAATTGGCAAAATATTTATAGTGGCTCAAGAAATTGGCCGATGGACCTCTTCAGCTAGTCGGGAGATGGGCCTAGCATAGACTAGCTCCAGGCTAATTGGAGCTTGCTTCGGTACAGAGACGTTAGCCAGGAGTAGCCACTCGGATAGCAGCTAGCTAGCTGCGATGATCCAGATGAAAAGGTTCAGAGCTTGCGGTAGGAATCCGGAGATGTGGAGAAAAATAAGTCTGATATACTCTGGTTTGAATCGCGTTGTGCAGACTGGTAAGAGTTGTCTAGGCTAAAGGTTAGCTGATGACTACTAGCTAGTAGCTAGTTAGCTGGCTAGCTTCTGTTGGGGGGTCCGGTTCTAAAGTAAAGAAAAATAGCAGATCCATACCACATTGGGTGAGGCGGGTTGCATGAGAGTATTTTGAAGTTGAGGTTAAGAAAATATATAAAAAAATATATGCGAAGAAAAAATATATAAAAAGATATATACACGGGACACGACAAGACGAAGACAAAGACGTCTGACTGCTATCTTGGATTTTAAATATTCTTCTTGAAGTTAGTTGGTGAGCTAGTTAGTTAGTCAGTCAGTCAGTCAGTTACTTAGTTAGTTAGCCAAAGAAGGTTATGAGTTATGTCAAACAAATTTGAATTGTTACTTTTGCATAACCATGATCCTGTTAAGCGGAAGGGAGACGGCTGGGGCTGTGCCCTACATTCCATATCCATTGTCTCCATGGCCACCAGCGTCAGGGAAACGGGCTCCGTGCAGACAGATGAGGCACAGAGAGGAGCGTTAACTACCTGACAGGGGTTAACATATCACTCAGTCAGAACTAGATGCCACAACATACATCCTTTATCCCCAAAATCTCTCTCTCGTCCTCTATCCCTAAAATCTCTCTCTTTCTCTCTGTTCCTGTCCCACCGCTCCCCATCCCCCTTGAATCTCTCTTTCTTTCTCTCTCTCTGCTCTCTCCGCATCACTCTCTCTATACCTCCAATCTCCATCCTCTCTTTCCTGCCTACTTTACCCTAGAGGCCAACACCGTTCAATCACTCCCTACCTCCCCCGCTGGCACCAGTCACACCCCACAGAGAGGAAGGAAGGAGCCACTGAAAAAATGATCACTCCATTCCCACTTTTTATCACCCCTCTCCCTCCCTCCGTCACCGGTTTTACTTGTGTCCTACTTACCAAGCCAGCAATAATAAACTTTACAGGAGGGTTCATCAAAGAAAAAGCCAAGTAGACAGAGTAATCAGTCTGCAACACACACACACACAAACTAAGCCATTCAAAATCCACAAAGGATGTTTCAAAGAGTCTACAGAGTACACAAAATCTATCCAATTGACAAACTGCTATTTAAAGGATTGAAGCATTAGCAACATTCGTGTGTACGTGTGTGTGCGTGTGCTGAAAGCTATCGCACTGATTGCATCCAACTCTAATCTCCACAAAAAAGGGGGGAAGAGAAAAGACAGTTGAAAGAAGACAAGCTCTTTGAATGTCCTGCTTTGTATTATCATCTGATAAATGTTATCTGTGACTTCACACCACACCCATACCATTACTGTTTATGGGCTTCATTCACTGGGGAAAATTCACCCCTTTCCCTACTCTCCCTTCATCTCATCCTCACATCCGTTTTTCCTCTCATCTCTTCTTCCCCACTTCCCTTCTATTCCCACATCCCAACTATTTTCTCCATTCCTTTCCTGTGATGTTCAGTCCCTCCCTACTTCCTCCTCTCTTTGATATTTCATCCATTCAATCTTTTCTCCTTCTGACTGACTCCCCTTCAACCCCACTCATCTGTCCATCTCTCTTTCCTACCTTATTCCTACTGACTCCCCCTCAACCCCACCTTTCAGTCCATCTCTCTTTCCTTCCTTAATCATAATGACTCGCCCCCAACCCCACCCTTTAGTCCATCTCTCTTTCCTTCCTTATTCCTACTTAAGTCTCAATCTTTACCAAGTCCCAACAACTTCTCCGCCTTCTCCCTTCCTCAATAATTGAATCTGATGCGTAACTTCCTCCCTCCCCTCCCCTAGTCTATTCTCTTCTATTCCCCTCATCCCATCCCATCCTCTCCTCTTTTCAGTATTAATGTTGTGCTGTGTGTAGTGTAATGAACATTATAATGTATGTTCTGTTCTGAGAGTATCCACCAGTAGAGACGTTGCTATACTATCTATAGTGTCTATGCCATAACCTTACTATACATAATGTAAGATGTAGACCATACTATAGTATCTAGAACATAACCTTACTATACATAATGTAAGATGTAGACCATACTATAGTATCTAGAACATAACCTTACTATACATAATGTAAGATGTAGACCATACTATAGTATCTAGAACATAACCTTACTATACATAATGTAAGATGTAGACCCTACTAACAACTCTCTCCCTCCACCTCTTCTCACTTTAGGGAGTTGATCTCCCTAAAGTGTTGGAAAATCTTTACATCTTTACATTCAACACATCCATCCGAACATGCATGCACACACGCACACGCACACCCACACACACACACACACACACGCACACCCACACACACACACACACACACACACACAAACACACACACACACACTCACACAATCCAGCAGCCGCCTGTCCTTAAGAACACCTGAGTCAGCTGATTGTTACTCTGATCAATCACTTGATTAGGTTTAATCGATGGGTTCATTGAATACTGATGCAGATCCACTATAACTGTCTAGGAGGACCTGTCTAATTCAAGAGATGGAACCTGATCCCTGTCCTTACAACACAAGGTCATTACAATCCCTGTAGTATTGAACTGACCTGTAGTGTTCAAAGAAATTCTAATAATTATATTGGCATATTGATGTAAATATGCAAATTGACGAATTATCAATATCAATACACACAATACAGAATAAAAGGGTTGTCAAGGAGTCGTCATGGATGTGAGGTCACACTATAACAGCTGGAGCTTTAGCTCCCCTGAACGCAGCTCACATTCTAGCCCACTTTCCAGCTCCCACTCTCAAACACATAGATCCCCTGAACGCAGCTCACATTCTAGCCCACTTTCCAGCTCCCACTCTCAAACACATAGATCCCCTGAACACAGCTCACATTCTAGCCCACTTTCCAGCTCCCACTCTCAAACACATAGATCCCCTGAACGCAGCTCACATTCTAGCCCACTTTCCAGCTCCCACTCTCAAACACATAGATCCCCTGAACGCAGCTCACTCTCCAGATCCCAATCACCTGAATTCTGATCACCTGTTCACACACCTGTATGTCATTATCGCACACTACATAGTTCAGTTCTTTGCACCCAATCATTTTGAGGTATTATTTGTTTTGTGACACACGTTTAGTCGGGGCTCTGTTTTTCCCCGTAATTTAATCCTCCCATGTATGATAGTTTATGCCTGCCTCACTAATGACGCCTTTTGCCTATTCCCTGCCTATACTTTAGCCTATCGGATTTCCTGTTATCAAACTAATGCCTGATCTCCCGGACGACGTTACCAGCCTTTTCCCTGCTTGTTCTGTTGCCTTTTTGGACCCCCTGTGTATGACCTTCTGCCTGCCCCTGGACCCAGCTACCTGCCTCCTCTTGTGGTCCTTTACAATAAACACCTGCTGCGCCCTGCGTTTGAAACCAGCTCTCTGTCGCCCATCGTATTCATTACACACAGTAGAATTTCTAAAATAATTTTAAGGAGGTATGACAACAGAATTTGCATTCTGTTACAAAACGTCTGTGACTATTTAACAGTTGAGTATGCAGAAAAACATACAGTATTGGGATATTCTTTGAAAAGACAGACAGAGATATAGCTTGAGTCTAGACAGGATCATATTAGAATCTATTATGAGAAATGTGTTTATGAGTGGGCTCTATTGGAAGGTGAAGGATCATGAACCAATATTTTCCATCTCAAAGACTTGCATTCATCTTTCAAAGATGAACCTGCATTTGTGCACGTACGCGCAGACACCCACACAGACACAGAAGCACACACAGATGGACACACACTTACAAACACACACACACACACAACTAGCTCATTCCCCATTCTTCATAGAATCTGGCGCACCATGAGGGGTGACTGCTAGAGTCACTGATCATATGGAAAACTGAAAGGAAAATAAAAGAAAAGAAGAAGAAGGGAGGATAGGCTGACATACTAGATGAGGTGTGCTCTAAATTCTTCTCTTTCCCCCCACTGAGCAGTGTGTGTGTACGTGCGTGTGTGGTGCGTGTGTGTGTGTGCAGTGTGTGTGTATGTGTAGAGTGTGTATGTGTGTGCAGTACGTGTGTGTGTTAGTGGAAGCCCAGGGGAAATACTCCATAATCACACCCATTTGACAGCCAAACATGGGGTGTTCCCTAGAGCTCATCCCACTTCCCTGAATATCTGGAGATGGATGCTCTAACTAACAATCCACTCACTGTCACTTCCAAGTGCCAATTGTCAACTACATGTCATTGCACTGTTCTCTGTGCTGTAGCTACTATTTTGACATGTTTGTGTAAAGTGAGAACCAGAACCAACCAGTACGCTGCTGCTACTCTCTGTTCATAATCTATGTATAGTCACTTTAACTCTACCTACATGTACATATTACCTCAATTACCTCGACTAACCGGTGCCCCCGCACATTGACTCTGTACCGGCACCCCCTGTATATAGCCTCGCTTGTTATTTTACTGCTGCTGTTTAATTATTTGTTACTTTTATTTTTTATTTTCTATTTTTTACTTAGCTATTTATTACTTAACACTTGTTTTTATTATTTTTATTTACTTCTTAAAGCGGTGTTGGTTAAGGCCTTGTAAGTAAGCATTTCACTATAAGGTCTACACCTGTTGCATTCGGCGCATGTGATAAATACAATTTGATTTGATCTACAATGTTACCCTTGTGTCTTATAAGGTTGAAAAAAGGGCCAGCACTCACTTGATTGTGATTTGCAATTGTAGAACCACTGAAAAAGCTAAAGATGAAATGTAGATCAGTGTGAATTCTATTAAAGGTAGACTCAGCGATATGACGAAGATACAGAAAGTAAACAACATAGTTGGTCCTTTTTAAACCTGTGCACATGTGAGAAAAGTATTGTATATCGCTCATCTCAATGTCTCCGGTGCTGCTCGTGGCTGAGTCTACCTTTAAGGAATGGCTATAAAAAAATTATAATAGTGTGTGTGTGTGTGTGTGTGCGCGGGCGCGCGCGTGTGTGTGTGTGTGTGTGTGTGTGCGCACGCGTGTTTATAGGAATCAATAGACTCTACAGGCTTCTTGTTTGCAGACATAAGTGATTCTGCTCTCAGAGAACAAGATGACACTAGAGTTAATTAAACACAGCTCAACTGAGTAAGAGAGAGAGAGAGAGGGAGAGAGGGACGGAGAAAGAGAGAGACAGAAAGAGAGAGACAGAAAGAGAGAGAAAGAGAAAGAAAGAGAGAGAGCGAGAGAAAGAGGGCGGGAGAAAGATATATATACATATGTATATATATATATATATAGAGAGAGAGAGAGAGAGAGAGAGAGAGAGAGAGAGAGAGAGAGAGAGAGAGAGAGAGAGAGAAAGATGAAGGCAGAGGGAGAGAGAGTATATGGGGGAGAACAATGTGAAGAGAGAGAGAGAAAGTCTAATACGTGGAGGGAAGGGAGGTGAAGAGACAGAGAGGAAGATAGACACAGTGTTAAAAAGGAGAGTATTGGGGACTGTATGCTTGGGAGAACACACCTAAAGCAAAAGTGACAGGATGGGACTATTGCACTAACGTGTTCAAAGGACTGTATATCGATACTTAGAGGCAGTCAACACACACACACACAGTGGCGTGTGCATGTATGATGCTCTCTCGCTGTGTTCCAGTGCTAGTTCATAATCTCTGTGGTGAAACACTGACTTTGTCCCAAATGTCACCCTATTCCCTTTATAGTGCACAACTTTTGACCTGGGCCCATGAGGTTCATGGTCAAAAGTAGGGCACTATTTAGGCAACGGGGTGCCATTTGGGACACATCCACCATATCGCTTAATCACTTGATGAGCAGATGCTTGTCTCCGTGGCAACATCTCTTACATGCCATGACCCATTTAAGTGACAATATATTTATTTATATAGAGTACATACTGCTTTGAATACAGTCACCTCCAAAATTATTGACACCCTTGTTAAAGAAAAGCAAAAAATACTGTATAAAATCATTCATATAAATTCTGAGCTATTTTGTCCACTCAAAACCTTTACAATTATTAGTTTATGCTAATACAATTGCTCAGAGAAAAATATGTTGTTTAATAGGTAATAAAACAAATCTAAAAATGATGCGTGTAAAAATGATTGTTGTTTTCAATACTTTGTGCACTCTCCCCTTACTAGGATAACGACACTGAGACTTTTTCTAAAATGTTTTATGATATTGGAGAACACATCGGGAGGGTTCTTAGTCGATTCATCCATACAGAATCTTTCCAGATTCTCGATATCCTTCGGAGTGTGCTTATGGACTGGCCTCTTCAATTCAAACAATAGTTTTTCAAAAGGGTTCAAGTCCGGAGACTGAGATGGTCATTGCAAAAAGGACATGTTGTGGTCAATTAACAATGTCTTTGTGGATGCTGATGTGTGCTTGGGGTCAGTGTCTTGCTGGAAGATCCACTTGCAGCCAAGTTCCAGCCTCCTGGCAGAGGCAACAAGGTTTTTATGTCCTCTTCTGTATATGGATCCTTCTTTCGAGGCCAAACCCACCACTGGTGTGCATGGCCAAACAGCTCTATTTTAGTCTCATCTGATCATAGCACCTAGTTCCAATCCAAGTGCCAATGCCGTTCAACAAATTCCAGGCGTTAACATTTTTTGGTTGCTCTCAATGAAGGCATTTTTTATGGTAACCCTTACAAATAGTATATTGGCATGGAAGTGGTATCTAGTTGTATATTTGGAGAGTTGGTGACCCCAAGATGTGGCCCTTGGAATTTATTTTGCCTCCTAAACCATCTTCCTCACTGTACGTGGGGAAAATATACACTTGGGTACTGTACCAGGCAAGTTTACCACTGTTCCAGTGTGTTTAAACTTTCTTAATTGTTACCATAATAGTGTTAAGTGTTATATTTGGGTTTTCAAAAGTTTTTTTTGTACCCATGCCTGATTTATGAAAGTCTAAAAAACATTTTTACCCCAGTGAAACAGGAAGCCATGGAAGGCCACAATACAAGAGCTGTCCATCCATTTTAATTTCCTGAATAAAAATTTTGAGCTTGACAAATCTGAACTCAATGTTGTGTCTGTATATTCTAATGAAATGTATATGGCGTCAGAAGCCAACAGCATCTGTCCAGAGCCTGGTTGTGCCTACTTTAGCTGGAATTATTGAAACCACATGCTTCCTTTTGTTGTTGATCAGTCTCTTACATCGACGACCATTATGCCTGGCGAAAACCAAACACTGCATTCCACAGTAAGAATCTCATACCAACAGTCAAGCATGGTAGTGGTAGTGTGATGGTTTGGGGATTCTTTGCTGCCTCAGGAAGTAAACGACTTGTCTTAATAGAAGGAACCATAAATTCTGCTCTGTATCAGAGAATTCACAGGAGAATGTCAGAAAATCCGTCTGTGAGCTGAAGCTGAAGCGCAGCTGGGTCATGCAGCAAGACAATGATCCAAAACACAGAATCAAGTCTTCATGAAAATGTCTAAAAAGAAACATTTCGGGGGGAATGGCCTAGTCAATGCCCAGACCTAATCCCAATTGAGATGTTGTGGCAGAACTTGAAACAAGCAGTTCATGCTTGAAAACCCCAAAATGTTGCTGAGTTACAGCGTGGGGCCAAAAATCCCCCACAGTGACGTGAGAGACTGATCAACAACTGTAGGAAGCGTTGTAGTCATTGCATCTAATGGTGGCACAATCAGTAATTGACTTTAAGGGTGCAAATAGAACTGCTGTAGAAAAGGGGCAAATACCTGTTCACGACACTGTAGATACTGTATATAGAGCTGAACAGTAAATACTGTATGAAATAGTACAAAAACTGAGCTATATTGTATGGGGGGGGTCATACCAAAGATCATTTAGCTGTTTGATTTAGAATTGTAAGACCCCTTAAAGTAGAAAAAAATATATATAAAAATGTTTTTTGATAAAAAATACATTTTGGCCTTACTGCTATTAGCCAATATAAACACATTGAATAGCAGATTACATGGAACAACAGATAGTCCCCCCCCAAAAAATATCAAAAGGAAGTTTGTTCTGAAGTGTTTCTCCTATATCTGAGAGATATAAGAAATATCAGGAAACTCTTTTTACATGTATTTAAACCCATATTTTTCATATATACAGTCTCCATACTGTATATAATTCCATTCGTTTTTTCAACTGGTACTGGGGGACCTTCAGACAAGTCTTGTGAGACTTGTAGGCGTCCTTTGCCCAGAGGGGTCATATTAGTGTGTAGTCGAAACGGTTCTGACGCTACAGACAGAAGTTGGCAGATCGGCTGTACCAACTTCAGACGAGTCTCCTGACACTTGTGGAGGTCAGTAGAGCAAATTCATTTGTAGGCCAAACCGTTCGGACGCTACAGACAATTATGTGAGAAGACTGATTTTCAGGATGTCTCATGGTCTGACAAACACTGCTCTAGGTCTGTCACCAAAAATATATGTTATCTAAATTATTGGCACCCCTATAGAGTATTATAAATAAAATGTTAATGTCATCTGCATTAACATTCTACTTTTTAAAGTTAATTACATTTTAAAGCAGGAATCTGCAGGTCGTTGGCAACCCTATGCCACCCCACTTCTTGTGTAGTGGTTTCACTTTGAATAAAAACAAGGGGGTTGAGCCCTGTGCCACCTTGGGCAAGGTGTGTCTTTGCATTAAATCCTGCCTACTCAAATTACCCTGCTGCCATGGCCCTGGAGCTGGAGAGGAAGTGAAAGTAACTTGCAAGCTAATGTTACAGCAGCAAGAAACAAACACAAAGCGGACGAAGCCAACAAGCTAGCTAACTTGTTTGCAGATAAACTTCTTGTTTGGTTTGTAGATGATAATGATAGCTAGCTAGGTGGTCGATAGTCTCTTTTTATAATAAGAGAGTGAAATATTTACAGATTAATTTCTAACATATAGGCTCAGCATTCCCGAACAGTTTACTTCATCTGTTGTCTGCCCATTTATTCCATATGTCGGAGGTAATCTGATACAAAATATCCACAGGGAAGTGTTATCAACACGACCTTCAGTACGCTGGTCTGTATATCGTTTTTCTTTTTAACTGATGCAATTCGCACATGACAAACACTTGCACAATATGGCTGAGTCTAACCGAACGGCTGATTGCCTGGAAATGCGCGTTGATCGACTACATTCGGCTATTGTTTACATATTGTGAATGACGTGCAATGCGTCAACAGATTGAAAATAGAAACGACAGAACCTACAGGCGACGCAAGAAGTAGGGTAAACAACACGTTCCTGTGGATACTCTATCTCCACCTCCTAACACCAAAAGGACCAACAGCATGTACAATCGATTAAGTAAATATAATATAACATTCTGCCTTGTAGAGTGTCTTTTTTACAGTGACGTTTTTCAGACTGATATCCATGGAGTAACCATGGTAAAAGTTGGATGTTTAGGCAAGGTGGTCGACAGCACTTTCAGCCCAGGACCAAACAAGGACCAAGCATCTAGTTAGAAAATGTGGTGCAGTTACAACACACAAACATTTCTCTGTGAGATACTGGTGGAGACAGTCTGATTTGGAGGGAACCTGAGGATGTACAAGCTGTGGTTGTGCAAGCCCCAACACTGGAAGAGAGGCAAGAAATGCTGTATACATTTTTTGTTATACTTTGTGATTCAACAATTACTTTGTTGGTAATCGACCAAAATAGGTAGCTATGTTTTCCTGTTCAGCACATTGCCTGCCTATAGTACATACAGCATTCAAATCAAATCAATTATATTGGTCACATACACATGGTTAGCAGATTTTATTTCAAGTGTAGCGAAATGCTTGTGCTTCTAGTTCCGACAGTGCAGTAATATCTAACAAGTAATTCAGCAATTCCACAACAACTACCTAATACAAACAAATCTAAGTAAGGGGATGGAATAATAATATATACATATAAATATATGGATGAGCGATGACCGAGCGGCATAGGCAAGATGCAATAAATGGCATAAAAATACAATATATACAGTGGGGCAAAAAAGTATTTAGTCAGCCACCAATTGTGCAAGTTCTCTCACTTAAAAAGATGAGAGAGGCCTGTAATTTTCATCATAGGTACACTTCAACTATGACAGACAAAATGAGGAAAAAAAATCCAGAAAATCACATTGTAGGATTTTTAATGAATTTATTTGCAAATTATGGTGGAAAATAAGTATTTGGTCA
>QNTS01002292.1:29631-47340 GCA_003317085.1 Hucho hucho | reverse complement strand
TATATGAATGCCTCGTGTATTTAAAAAATAGGTGGTGGGTTAAGTAAACCAATAAGTTTGCTTAAAGGTATAAGGCAAGGATGCCCATTGTCTGGTCAGTTATACGCTTTAGCAGTGGAACCACTCTTATGTATTTTAAGAAAAGAACTGTCTGGTCTAAATATTGATGGAAACGGCAATGCGTTTAAGTTAACAGCATATGCAGATGATATTACTGTAATTGTGAAAGATCAAAGAGATATTAATGTTGTTATTTACAGTATCTCTTTATATGAGAGAGCATCATCTGCTAAACTGAACTGGAGTAAAACGGAAGCATTTTAGTGCAATGATAAAGATAAATACTATCATGTCAATGCAAAACCCGTAATCCCTGGAAATGTAAAATGGGAAAAATAAGGATTTAAGTTTTTAGGCATCTTTTTAGGTTCAGAAGTACATCAAAGAAAAAACTGGGAAGGAGTTAAAGATACAATTTGTAATAGATTATCAAAATGGAATTGGATATTACCTCTATTATCATATAGAGGGAGAGTGCTAGTTGTAAATAATCTTGCTGCCTATATTTTATGGCATAAATTAATTGTGTTAAACCCACCAGATGAACTCATTAGGGAAATTCAAAGAGTGTTGGTAAATTTCTTTTGGAATGGACAACACTGTTTGAGAGAATCAGTACTGTATCTGCAGTTAAGTGAAGGAGGCCAAGGACTGATGGACATTAAGTCCAAGGTAGCTGCGTTTAGACTGCAGATTGTACAAAGACTCCTATATAATCAACCTCAGAACTGGACAAAAATAGCTTGTGCTTTACTAAAAAGAGTGGGGCGGATGAACTTGGATAGACACCTATTTTTAATGAATTTGAAAGAAGTGGATTTTAATGGACTCTCTTCTTTTTATGCATCAGTCTTAAATGCGTGGCAAATATTTATTGTTAAAAGAGAGCTGTCTGAGGTAACCCATCTTTTATCTAGTGTGATGTTACAAGCTAAAGGTGTCTGTGCAAGCTTGGTTAAAGCAGGAATATGTCAAATCTGTCATCTTCGGTCAAGGGACAAATGGATTTCTGCAGAAAAACTGGCCTCGAAGATGGGTATTCATTCTGTTCGGACTGTTGAAAAATTATTAGTTGAGATACAGGAGTCTTTTACTATAATACCATTGCAAGCAGAAAGGGTGGAGAATGTATTCCCCAGCATCAGGGTGGGTGTAAATGTAGGAGATTGGCAGGAGGTTGATGGAAGATTACTTTCTTTTACAACACCTGAAATTGGTCTCTTTGACACTATATCTAAGAAGTCACTTTATCTTGTTTGTGTAAAATATTTTAATATAAGAGAACTGCAAAATCTTCCAGAGACCAAATGGACTAATTTTGTTGAATCAGGGGCCTCTCCAAAAGGATGTTGGAGGACATTGTATAAAAAAACAATTGAGAAAAGAAGCAGAGATTTGCAATGGAGGGTTTCTCATTGGATTTTAGCAACAAACCGTTATAAAGTTCATCTAAATTCTTTGCAAGGAGAAGAGTGTTTGTTTTGTGGTCTACCAGAAACAGTTTTTCATATATTTATTGGCTGTACCAGGCTATTGGGAATTCTTGAGGTGTTAAAAGACTTGAGCCATAATTTTGGTTTTATTTTTACAAATAGTTTTTTTTATTTTTGGACCCAAATATAGCGCCTCGAATAAAAGCAAAATTGTTTTGATTAATGTTTTATTCGGTAAGGCAAAAATGTCAATTTGCCTGACAAGAAAGAGAAAAATGCAGTTTAATAGTAATACTGATCCTTTGAACATGTTCAGAGCTCTGGTTAAAAGTAGACTGGTTATGGAGTATAAGTATTATGAATTGGTGAATGATACTGATTCTTTCTTCTGCGTATGGGGTGTTGGAAATATTTTATGTAAACCCAATGAAGAGGGAGGATGTAATGTATTGTTGTAAAATAAGCTGATTTTTAAAATATTTGTTTAAAATATATTTTATTAGGATTATGTATGCATGAAGTAAGGTGCTAAAGGTGTATGTTTTTATTGTGTTAATGGATTGTAATTAAAGAGAGTTTAAAAGTCAACAAAAGTCTCTCTCTCTCTCACAGACAGACAGACATGTGTGTAAATAGTGACCCTTGCCCTGGCATGGGATTATTCTCTGAAAGAGGTTCTTAGATAGGATGTGTGAAAACGCTCTCAGATGTGTCAGTGTGAGTATGTGTGTAGTATTAGTAGTATTCATTGGAATCCCCAATTGGCAGCGGCTTCTCTTCCTGGGGTTCAAACAGGAATCAAAACACAGCAACTAAAATACAATATATACAAAATACAGTAACATAACACTACATAACACTACATACCACTACATAACACTACATACCACTATATAACAATACATAACACTACATACCACTATATAACATACATAACACTACATACGACTACATTCTACTATATAACACTACATAACACTACATACGACTACATAACACTACATCATATCCTGCCTCTGCCTCATGGTTCAGAAACATTAGATGGCTTCTGCTTTGTGAGCCGTTCTGGCTCGCACAAGCCAAGGATCATTCAAGGCCACTCACCTACATAATACAATAAATAATACAATGTAAATTACAGCTGGTGATGCTTACAATACAAAATATAGCAAAATGTCTTGGTGTCTCTTCACAGTCCCAGTTGTGCCGTAAGGTTCTCAGGAAGGAGACGCGTTCTGTCTCCTAGAGATGAACGTACTTTGGTGCGAAAAGTGCAAACCAATCCCAAAACAACAGCAAAGGACCTTGTGAAGATGCTGGAGGAAACAGGTTTAAAAGTATCTATATCCAAAGTAAAACAAATCCTATATCGACATAACCTGAAAGGCCGCTCAGCAAGGAAGAAGCCACTGCTCCAAAACCGCCATTAAAAAGCCAGACTACGGTTTACAAATGCACATGGTGACAAAGATCGTACTTTTTGGAGAAATGTCCTCTGGCCATAATGACCATCGTTATGTTTGGAGGAAAAAGGGAGAGGCTTGCAAGCCGAAGAACACCATCCCAACCGTGAAGAACGGGGGTGGCAGAATCATGTTGTGGGGGTGCTTTGCTGCAGGAGGGACTGGTGCATTTCACAAAATAGATTGCATCATGAGGAGGGGAAATTATGTGGATATATTGAAGCAACATCTCAAGACATCAGTCAGGAAGTTGAAGCTTGGTTGCAAATGGGTCTTCCAAATGGACAATGACACCAAGCATACTCCAAAGTTGTGGAAAAATGGCTTAAGGACAACAAAGTCAAGATATTGGAGTGGCCATCACAAAGCTCTGACCTCAATCCTATAGAAAATGTGTGGGCAGAACTGAAAATGTGTGTGCGAGCAAGGAGGCCTACAAACCTGACTCAGTTACACCAGCTCTGTCTGGAGGAATGGGCCAAAATTCACACAACTTATTGTGGGAAGCTTGTGGAAGGCTACATGAAACGTTTGACCCAAGTTAAACAATTTAAAGGCAATGCTACCAAATACTAATTGAGTGTATGTAAACTTCTGACCCATGGGGAATGTGATGAAAGAAAGAAATGCAGAAATAAATCATTCTCTCTACTATTATTCTGACATTTCACATTCTTAAAATAAAGTGGTGATCCTAACTGACCTAAGCCCGGGAATTGTTACTAGGATTAAATGTCAGGAATTGTGAAAAACTGCGTTGAGATGTATTTGGCTAAAGTGTATGTAAACTTCTGACTTCAACTGTATATTTGTACATGTATTTAACCCCATATTTTGGGCATTATACAGTCGCCATATATACTTCCATTACATTTTTTTTATTTGTACAGGTGGACCTTCAGCTGAGTCTTGTGAGACTTGTAGGGGTCAAAACAACCGACATGTCTGTATTTGCGAGAGTCTCACCTTTGCACAGATTGGTCATATTAGTGCATAAGCCAAACGGTTTGGACGCTACAGACGTTGGCAGATGAGCAGTACAGACGTCCGATTAATGTCCTGACACTTGTGGAGGTCGTAGCAAAATGGAGAACACCATCTTGTTCCTGAGACTGTCATCTTTCCATAGAGGGGTCATAATAGTTTTGCGGGTCAAACCGTTCAGACGCTGCAGACAAGTTTGTGAGAAGATTTTCGGGATGTCTCATGGTCTGACAAACACCGCTCTAGCTCTGTCACTTTCACCGCAGATGCGGAAGTGCGGCATGGGCGGATGTGGTGGATTTAGACACATTCAATGCAAAGGAACATATCTCCAGTTTAAACGGACAGATTTTCATGGGATTATTTTATTATGCTAATTTGATTGCTGCGGGGGCGCGGATATAGACCTTATTAAAGGGTTTTGTTATAAACAAGCCATCTGCCTCAATGGTCTATAGCAACTTCCTATGAGAATAGGCTTTAGGTGAGGCAGATGAACCTATAGCCATATTATTTTTACAGGAATATGACTCTGGACATTCAGAGCAACACCTCCTCCATTTGCATTTCTATCTGTCCTATATATTTTATAACCATGTATAGCTCTTCATCAAAGGAAGTATTGAAGTGTGTTTCAGAGATTGACAGAATATACATGTTTTCTGATGTTAGTAAGTTGTCCATTTTTGAGCCAATGGTACTGAGTGGGGTGCCCACAGTGGGCTTCTAAGGCAGACAGTTTCAGTGCAAACAGTGGAATTCAATTCTATGGGCATATGATTATTGCTGACAATACTCTCGGAGCTACCAGTTAAAGGAACATAACGTAGATTAGGTTTCTTATGTTGACTGCACTTATATATCTCAGGGATATACTGAAATACGATTTCGATGTCCTCTGTTTCTTTTTATGACGAGGACTGGAGGGCTACCAAACCCAGACTGTCACTCCCTAAAGCAGTTCGCTAGGTTGATAGAGATTATCCTGGAACCCCTGCGGTTAAGGTGAATCCCATCTCAAGTTCCACAGCAAGTCAAAATTGTCATAAAAGGAGTCCTGTCATTGCAAAGTTTCTTCAGGAACTGGTTTATGGTAGCAAGGCGGCTGTAACATTCTGAAGCCTTCTATAGCACAGCAGGCGGGCAGAGATTACTATTATCTTCCCAGTGCCAACAAGGCTGTTCAAGAGAGTGTTGTAGTCCTTCTTCAGTTCCTCAGATTGCCTAAAGCAAATCTAGTTAAAGCAAATGAGCGTGACGATGATGCCAATACTAGAGTAGGTGGCTAGAACTGTGGGCAGGAGGGAGTTGATATCTTGGACAAGGGTGCCTGGGTGACAGTGGACCTTGTTCGGCCCACAGGCCGTAGGCAGTCCAAAGACTCTCACCATCGAGCTGCCCATTATGATGGTGGTCGTGATGGAATCCAATGGGGAAGGAAGAGGGGGAACAGAACGAGACTGCCTCAGGCAGGGGGGAGAAAGTGTGCTTCGGTCCATGCCAGCCTAACTCACCGCACACACACTCTAGCAGCAGATGGAATCCCTGCGGAGGTGGAGGAGGGCCCAACACTCTGCTTCCTTTTGTCAGCAACCGGCTGAGCCATGGATGAGGGTGCCACTGGTCGACTGCTGGCTGTTGGTTTACTCCCAGGATCAGAGCTGACTACCGGGGCCGGTAGGTCCACCTCCAGCGGGGCAAAGCTGTTTAATAGCTGGATCTGATCTTCTAGGATATATAGAGGCCGGCCAGACTGCCTCCCTCCTGAACCCCTACGCCTTGCCAGAGTCCAGTCTCTCATGGGCCGCGGAATTGAGCTTACCATCTGTCCAATGGATTGGAGCAGGTCAGCACTGCTTGGCTCATCGACACCTTGGCTGCATTGAAGTACTTAGAAAGCACATCTTTTTTCCCCCACAGCTGAGCTAGCAGCCAGAGAATCTCTTCACTAAGTTGCTTGATGATGATGCATTTGTGACAGACAAAGATTTAATGTGTGTGTGTGTGTGCTATTGTTTTCAGTATTATGATTAATAGCTCTGTCCGTCATGTTACGCTGTCTGGCAAATAGATTCCCCCTAACGTTACAACAGATGAACACAAATGAGTCCCCTGGGGAGACGTTTCAGGGGAAAAGAATTTCCCTGTGACACTGATGGTGAAGGACATGCACGTGGCTATCTCTTTCTCTCTCTCTTTCTCTCTACTAGGGCATCAGTTGTGTTGACATTTCTACTTCATTCCAAATGAATTTTCATCTTTCATCTATGCATCTCACTGTCTCAGATACGTAATGGAGAACACTTCCACCTCTCTTTCATCTCACTCCCCTCTCAAGAACCAAAATGGCCCCTTTTCCAACCTCACTGCATATCCTCCCCTTTTATGCTTCTATGAGCTGTAAGGACGGATACGAGGGGATCTGACTCCATTTTGACGTCTGCAAACGGAACCAGACAGTTAAACAGTTTGAGATTTATATTATCATAATAATATATAATAATATAACATACACTGAACAAAAATATAAACGGACATGCAACAGTTTCAAAGATTTTATTGAGTTACATATCAGTCAATTGAAATAAATTAAATATCTGTTGGTCACAGATACATAAAAAAAGGTAGGGGCGTGGATCAGAAAACCAGTCAGTATCTGGTGTGACCACCATTTGCGTCATGCTCCTTCACATAAAGTTGATCAGGATGCTGATTGTGTGTGTGACAAAACTGCACATTTTAGAGTGGCCTTGTATTGTCCCCAGCACAAGATGCAGCTGTGTAATGATCATGCTGTTTAATCAGTTTCTATGCCACACCTGTCAGGTGGATGGATTATCTTGGCAAAGGAGAAACGCTCACTAACAGGGATGTAAACAAATGTGTGCACGAAATTTGAGAGAAATAAGCTTTTTGTGCATGTGGAAAGTTTCTAGGATTGTTTATTTCAGCTCATGAAACATGAGACCAACATATTTTTGTTCAGTGTATAATAATGTTCTGAGTTCTCAATACCATCAGAATAACATCAAATGAAAGTTGGCTGTCATCTCCCAACCTGTGGCGTCAGTCCTGGTGCCACTTAAGGAGCGACAGTTTACACACATTAAATCACTGGTGAGGTACAGCAGTAATGACGCTGCTCTAGTAAATCACTGTTAGCATGACAGGTTAGATAGCCACACACACACAAACGCACACACACCCACACGTACACACACTGAGTTAGTGTGACAAGCTAAATGGCTACTATGAGCTCAGGTTGTTTACAATACAGTGGATAAAGCTGTCAAAGATTCACTGTCTATGATAGTGTAGTGTCCTCTAAATTTGCTGACTGAGTTTAAAAGCCTATCACGAAGACTAACACCAACACTCACACACAAACATCATTAACACACACACACGCATGCACATACTTGCATGCACACGCACACAAGCGCACACACACAGTAGACAAGCAACACAATGGCACTTTCTCAAACACACTCCTATTGACACACGTACTAACACACACACACGCACACACCAAAACAAAGTGACCTCTAATGGTACTTTAGAGAACTGAAAGAACATTTGCTGTTATCTAAGAACCTTCAGCCATAGTGAACGTTCTGAGACCTGAAACAAATGCCAACCTGTCACTGTAATGTTCATGCTTTATTTGGATTTGTTTCTTTTCTGGTCTCTGTGCGGTTGCCACCCAAAATGAGCCAGAGTTAGAATACACAGCCCGAAACTAATCTCTCACACACACGCACACGCACACACACGCACGCACACGCTCACACACCCACACACACAAACACTCAGCAGGGCCCAGGTGCGCTGTAGAACTCCCCCGAACCCCATCTATTTTCTGCGTGCATCGATCACATGGACCCAGTGGTGCATAGAAAGCAGTGGACCAGAGGGAGATAGCCAAGTGTCTGTGTGCCATTTGGCAGGGTTGATTTAGTGGCCTTATAACGGTTCACTTGATACTCTGGAGGGTTAAAACTCCAAGTGTTCTGTCAAAGAAGCACTAGGATTTGTCTCCATAATAAATTACTAATCCAGAGCCCCTCTGTCAAGGTATTGTGTGTGTGAACAGTGAACACAGGGGAAGGGGTGTTTGAGAGTGACATATTGGACAGAGATCCTTAACACACGCCCCTCACACACTCCCTAACTCCTCCAAATCTAGAAACGAACATTGGGATGGCAGGGGCTCTGCTGAGGTGGGATGCCCCTCTTCCTTTATCTAGCACTCGTTCTTCACATACCCCTCTAGTCTCCTCCTTCTCCTCTATCATCCTCTCATCTGCATCACCTGATGGGCCCAATTCCAAAATCAACCCCTTGCCCCTTATCTACTATAGGACAGAAATGGTCACAAAGGAGAGGACATGAGGAGAGGAGGCAATCGAAAAGGATCGGGACAAACTCCAGTGTATTGGATTCATTTTAGAGTGTGGGTGCTCTGGACGTTGCTAACAAGCCACCACTCGTCTTCTCTCCAAAACGTAGCCCCTTTCCTTCAATTCCGAACCCTGCATTCCATTGCCTCTGTCCTCCTCTCATCTGGGAGAGGTCAGGAGTTTATTGGGAATTATGTCGTTAAAGCCGTACACATGGAACAATCCCAACTCATCCGGAGAACATATGTCTCTTTCCAACTGCCACATTCTCAGAGTGCACCAAAAAAATATGCTTCATGGTCACATACACTGGATAGGTGCAGTAAAGTGTGTTGTTTTACAGGGTCAGCCATAGCCCTCGAGCAAATTAGGGTTAAGAGCCCTGCTCAAGGGCACATCAACAGATTTTCCACCTTGTCGGCTCAAGTATTCAAACCAGCAACCTTTCGGTTATTGATTCAACGCTCTAACCGCTAGACTACCTGCCACACTAGGATCGATGTGTGTGGGAGACATCACTTACTGGAACCGAGAACATGAAGACATAAATATTGATCTCCTCCTCTCATCCACTCGAGCGCCATCAGGCAAATTACGTTTACTGTGGTGGAATCCCAAAACAAATGTGTAAAGTGATAAAAACAAATGTAGTTGGTTGTGAAAGACTGATTCAAAGGGGGTGTGGAGGATACACAGAGGATGCACCTCAATATCCTTCGTGAGAGGAGTCTATCGAGGTCAGGAGGACACTCTTCTCGTCCAGTCGACCTCTGGCACACAAACACACACATGGTAACACGCTATCCGCTGCACTAAAATGGCAATAAGGTAACAGCTGTATACCACGTGTAAATTGGGGGAGGGACACAACAAATAAACATCTTTGCATGTGTGGCTCCTTACCACAATCAATCAGCATGACAAAAATAATCTCTGATCAGAGGGCCTTAGAAATAATTTTTGCAGAGAGAGAAGCAAGTGTGGAAGGTGAATTTTTCGAATAATGAGGATAATGTCTCTGTCAATTCGGAGTCTGACAGTGAGTTGGAAGAAGAGGATGAGATTGACCCTCCGCCAGCCCCAGGACCAGCCCGTCAGCAACCAGCTCATCAGCAGCCTGCAGGAGGAGAAATATGGGATGTAAAAAAATTGTGAAATTGAATGGTCTTCTTGGAACGAAGGTACCACGTTCATCTGTACAAACAATAGTACGCAAGTATAAACACCATGGGTCCACGCAGCCGTCATACCGCTCAGGAAGGAGACGCGTTCTGTCTCCTAGAGATGAACGTACTTTGGTGCGAAAAGTGCAAACCAATCCCAGAACAACAGCAAAGGACCTTGTGAAGATGCTGGAGGAAGCAGGTACAAAAGTATCTATATCCACAGAAAAACAGTCCTAAATCGACATAAGCTGAAAGGCCACTCAGCAAGAAAGAAGCCACTGCTCCAAAACCGGCATAAAAAAGCCAGACTACGGTTTGCAACTGCACATGGCGACAAAGATTGTACTTTTTTGAGAAATGTCATCTGGTCTGATGAAACAAAAATAGAACTGTTTGGCCATAATCAGGTAGTTAAAGTCAGGAAGTTAAAGCTTGGTCGCAAATGGGTCTTCCAAATGGACAATGACCCCAAGCATACTTCCAAAGTTGTGGAAAAATGGCTTAAGGACAACAAAGTCTAGGTTTTGGAGTGGCCATCACAAAGCCCTGACCTCAATCCTATAGAACATTTGTGGGCAGAACTGAAAAAGTGTGTGTGAGCAAGGAGGCCTACAAACCTGACTCAGTTACACCAGCTCTGCAGGAGGAATGGGCCATAATCTCCCAACTTATTGTGGAAAGCTTGTGGAAGGCTACCCGAAACGTTTGACCCAAGTTAAACAATTTAATGGCAATGCTACCAAATACTAATTGAGTGTATGTAAACTTTCGACCCACTGGGAATGTGATTTAAGAAATTAAAGCTGAAGTAAATCATTCTCTCTACTATTATTCTGACATTTCACATTCTTAAAATAAAGTGGTGATCTAACTGACATAAAGACAGGGAATTTTTACTAAGATTAAATGTCAGGAATTGTGAAAAACTGAGTTGACATGTATTTGGCGAAGGTGTATGTAAACTTCCGACTTCAACTGTATATATGTGAGCGAGTGAGATGTTAGTAAAATTCTTGAACTAAGTGTTTTAATCATTCTAGATTGCAGCTGGTAGCAACAAAAAGAAGCGCTGCGAAGTGTGTGGACCCAAGAGAGACAGGAACACACACACAGTAAAACTCTGTCCCTCATGTGGTGTGTTGACCGGCCTTAATGTGTGTTCAATGGGGCTCATTTATCATTTCCATAAAATACTGTACGTAAAATGTCTCCCTCCAATTTGTTCAGTTCAAAGCAATAAACATCAATAGTGATGAAAAAAAACATTGTTTAATTTAAATTTGTTCAAGATAAAGATGATTTATTCCACCCATTGCTTGATTATAATGGATTTTTGTTCACAAAAATCACATTTTATCCCAAAAAACGAATAGCACTTTTATTAATAAATGTGATCTAGCAGAGGTAAATGGCAAATATTAACCATGTGTGCTGTCTATATTTCTTGTAATTGATATAAGTCAACATCTAAGTATTCCCTGTCTACCCTGAATTGTTTTAAAAACCCAATAATGTTGTGGGTCCATCAGACCCGGGAACATTGGATGAATAACAAAAACATGAACACGACACAAGGGTTAAAGCTGCTCTGGAAAGACAGACCTGAAACGCATCACAGGCTCTGTGGACTTCCGCTTTTGGACGTCAACAAGGCCACACTCCATCTTAACTCCTCCTCCACATTTACTGGATTGGTTCGACAGTGCAGAAGAGAACCTCCCCACGACAGTTTGTTATTTTTTTTCTCCACTCAGGCATTTATTTTTATGCCTGCTACATTTGGTTACAGGAACGTAAAATAAACATTGTGCCAATGAAACCAGGATGGATAGAGACAGTCACAGAACACTAGAGTGCTATAACCAACAAAACACATAAAAAAATACCATTGATGCCAGCAATGCTATTGTAGCCAGTCCACTGACTTACAATCTGTGTTTTAAAGCCTAAACTCCCCATAGTCATGAATATGAGAGTGTCTTTGTATCAGTGCTAACCCCTTTCAGAGCTGCTGTAAGGCCCAGCCCCAACACAGCACATACACACCCACACAGGTCCATAGACTGAACAAAAATATAAACGCAACATGTAAAGTTTTTGTCCCATGTTTCATGAGCTCAAATAAAAGATCCCAGAAATGTTCCATATGCACAAAAAGCTTGTTTCTCTCACGTTGTTTACATCCCTGTTAGTGAGCATTTCTCCTTTCTCCTTCGCCAAGATAATCCATCCACCTGACAGGTGTGGCATATCAAGAAGCTGATTAAACAGCATGATCATTACACAGGTGCACCTTGTGCTGGGGACAATAAAAGGCCACTTGAAAATGTGCAATTTGGCACACAGCACAATGCCACAGATGTCTCAAAGGAGTGTGCAATTGCCATGCTGACTGCAGGAATGTTCACCAGAGTTGTTGCCAGAGAATGGAATGTTCATTTATCTACCATAAGCTGCCTCCAAAGTCATTTTAGATAATTTGGCAGAATGTCCAACCGGCCTCACACCCGCAGACCTCCCAGCCCAGGACCTCCACATCCAGATTCTTCACCTGTGGGATCGTTTGAGATCAGCCACCCGGACAGCTGATGAAATTGAGGAGTATTTCTGTCTCTAATAAAGCTTTTTTGTTGGGAAAAACTAATTATGTTTGGCTGGGCCTGGCTCCCCAGTGGTTGGGCCTGGCTCACAAGTGGGTGGGCCTATGCCCTCCCAGGCCCACCCATGGCTGGGCCCTGCCCTGTCATGTGAAATCCATAGATTAGGGCTTAATTTATTCATTTCAAGTGACTTATTTCCTTATATGAACTGTAACTCAGTAAAATCGTTGAAATTGTTGCATGTTGTGTTTACATTTTTGTTCGGTATACATCCATAGAAGATATAGGACATATAGAGTGTGTGTACAGTATGTGTGTGTGTCAGAGTACTAGTCTAGTATAAAGGGGCTCAATGCTGAGCCAAGTCAGAGAGAAGGAGAGCTCATGAGACTCAAATACTAATCCTGTCACCACGGAAACCTTAAGCAAACAGGCTTTCTACTAGGATTCATTCACCACCCAATACCCGATCCCTTCCTCTCCCTTCATCTATCCCTGACTACCCTCTCTCGCTCTCTCTCCATCCCTCTTTCTATCTCGACACACACACAATACCTCATACCTTCATCTCGGTCCCTTTCTCTTTATTTATCTCTCCCTTTCTCACTCTCCCTCACTTTTTATCGATCTCTTTTTCTCACACACTCTTCTTTCTTTCTTATTCAGTCCGTCTCTCCCTTTCCATTTAATCTACCCCCTTCTCTCTCTCTCTCTCTTTCTCTCTCTCGCTCTCTCTCTCAATGTATCTCTCAAATTCAAATTCTCCAGCATCCTTCTCTCTTTCTCTCTTCCTGTCTTGTCATCTGAGGAACTGTTCCCTCTAGTGGTGTGGGGGCTGTGCTTCGGCAGAGTGGGTGGGGTTATATCCTGCCTGTTTGGCCCTGTCCGGGGGTATCGTCGGACGGGGCCACAGTGTCTCCCGACCCCTCCTGTCTCAGCCCCCAGTATTTATGCTGCAGTAGTTTATGTGTCGGGGGTTAGGGTCCGTCTGTTATATCTGGAGTATTTATTTTATCTGGTGTCCTGTGCGAATTTAAGTATGCTCTCTCTAATTATCTCTCTCTTTCTTTCTTTTTTCTTCTTCTCTCTCTCGGAGGACCTGAGCATTAGGACCATTCCTCAAGGCCTACCTGGCCTGATGACTCCTTGATGTCCCGAGTCNCGTGCTGCTTCTCCAGTTTCAACTGTTCTTCCTGTTTTATGAACATTTTAAAATCTTGTCCATGTTCTGTTATAATCTGCACCCGGCACAGCCAGAAGAGGACTGGCCACCCCTCACAGCCTGGTTCCTCTCTAGGTTTCTTCCTAGGTTTTGGCCTTTCTAGGGAGTTTTTCCTAGCCACCGTGCTTTTACACCTGCTGTGCTTTTACACCTGCATTGCTTGCTGTTTGGGGTTTTAGGCTGGGTTTCTGTACAGCACTCTGTGACATCAGCTGATGTAAGGGGGGCTTTATAAATAAATTTGATTTGATTTGATTCTACCCTGACAGATTTTATGTCGCTGTACAGGATATGATTGAAAACTTCCTAAAATAGCCCTTTACACGCATACTCATATATGGGTTGAAAATGGCAGATTTGGGCCTAAATTGGAACGTAGTGGCTGTACAGTAACATGCTATAAATAATGTCAGAGCTCAGGCTCTGCGCTTCACATTGCTGTACGTGTTTTGACTGACAGTTGATCTGAACTTGAGAACCCAAGAGCACCTAACTTGCCCTCATCCTTCCCGCTAATTGGGCAACTTTTGAAACTGTTTTGTTGTCTGAATGAGGGAAATTCTGTATAAAAAAGTCCTGCAATATACATTGTCAACATTTATGATCACTATGTTTGATGTACAGTTACAACATGACATGGGGTCATACACTGGGTTGTTCTGAAGAGAATAAGTCCATGTTTGTTTATTGTTAAGAAAATTTACCTCAGAACACGCACCTGAATGCACTTATGACTCCTTTCTATGCACACCAAAATTATGATATTTTTCCCTGAATTGCCTTGTGAAAACCTACACTGTAAGATCTAATTTTATAACTTAGCTAGTCATGTTGGCAATAGAACAAGCTTTCAAAGGATGCATACCTGACCCAGATTGCAATTTATAATGAGCCGTTTTTGGATTGCGTAAACATCAACAGCAATTGTGTGATGGTGGGGATGCAGGGTTGTGTTCCAAACAAAACAACTACAAGTGTGCATGCTCTAGTTCCTCAACGGCACAGCTAGGAGAGCTAAAAAAAGCAGCTTATGGTTGAAGACTCTTTTTTGAGTCATAAAAGTGTATTTAAATTAGGAATTGTGCACGCTTCAGCGAGAGGTGTGTGGCCACTTGGAGACACCAGTTACTCCTCTCACTCAAACCATTGTCATTTTTTTGTCTTGTCACCTACCCCACATCTTCCAGGAATGTTATTATCATGTTACTAAATGTATCCAGAGAATTGTCAGATTGTGTTATCAAATAAAGCAGCGAAAAGTTGAGTAAATGTACATAAAATCAACAGTGTAATCTTTGGATTCAGTCTTGTGTCAAGTCAACTGTTGTGTCCTCAATTTTGGTCTAATATTTTCCCATAATCTCCAACTTTTCCCATAATACTAACCATGCTTATGAATATGATTTTCATATTTATTCGGCAATAAACATGTCAATTTAGCCATATCAATATAGGACAATTCCCATGAGTGTAAGGGGTTCAACTGGCCTGCTCTGTCACATGGGCAACGTCCCAATTATCTCTTCTTCCCTTCCTCCCAAAGTGTGCACCTTCACTGATTTGAAAGGAAATGACTGGTATTGTTACGACTGCTCCCGCTCTCCCACCCTGGTGCGCAAAGGTGCCAGGCTCCCCAGCATTACGCACTCCTGCCACCATCAGTACGCACACCTGCCATTCCCCGTCACGAGCATCAGTGATTATTGGACTCACCTGGACTCAATCACCTCTGTCATTTCCTCCCCTACAGTATATCTGTCTGGTTCCCCACTCTTCTTTGCTGCAGCATTAATTGTCATATGTCCTTGTTTACCCCTGTGCTGACGCTGTTCCTGTTTTGTTGCCTGTCTGTTTCGTTCACGCCTCTGCCGGTTCGTCGGGATCGCCAAGGTGGGACGCTGGGTGGCGCCCCTAGAGAGGGGCGCTCCCGCTCTCCCTCCCTGGCGCGCAAAGGTGCCAGGCTCCCCAGCATTACGCACTCCTACCACCATCAGTACACACACCTTTCCCCATCATGCGCATCAGTGATTATTGGACTCACCTGGAATCACTCACTTCTGTCATTACCTCCCATATATCTGTCTGGTTCCCCGCTCTATTCCCTGCTGCAGCATTAATTGTGATATGTCCTTGTTTACCCCTGTGCTGGCGCTGTTCCTGTTTTGTTGCCTGTCTGTTTCGTATTAAATGTCAACTCCCCGTACCTGCTTCTCATCTCCAGCGTTGGTCCTTACAGGTAAATAAATATGATGTAAACTCCCTCCAACCCATGCATCCACTAATCCAATGCTTTTCAATTTGTTGGGAAGTGGTGCACAGTTCACAGAAAGAAGATAGTATTGGGACACACCCCTGGATTCTCTCTTATTGAATCCCCCACATTGCTCCACAAAGAAACAAGACATAAAGTGTCCAATAAAATCAATAGATTTTAATTTCATGTCATATTTAATATTTCATGCATTAACACTAACAGACTGAACCTGTCCTATTGTATCTTTTATTTCCTCTCTCCTCTCCATCTGTGGTGGTTTCCCTTTACCTTGGCCTCAGGTAAGGAATGAGGAAGAAGGGCCAAACTACTATTGGCCCAGACAATTGCCTCTTTACCATCTCCACCCTTCCCCATGATAGAGAGAGAGAGAACTGAAAGGGAAGAGCGAGAGAGGGGGATGCTGGGGATAAGAAGGGTGAAAGAGAATAGCAAATCAACAGCTGTTGTCATCCTCTATTTCCCATTTCAGTTTTTCTATAATTTCTTATTCCCCATCTGGCTAACAAGGGAAAGCAATCACAGCCTACAGAACAAACTCCCTGTGACATGAGACCAAATTAACAAGAGAGAGGAATGTGAATGAGAGAGAGAGAGAGAGAGAGAGAGGAGAAGAGGCAAGAGCACTAATGAGGGAATGATATATGGACAGAAGAAGAGAGGGAGGGAGGAATGGATGGATGGAAATAAAGTGAGAGAGATGATTCGAGTGAATCTGGACTTTCAACTTGCTCGTGGAGAGAGCAGGTCTTAATTTAATTATTTCCTCTTTAAATGATTCATTATTTTCTCTTTAAATGATCACCTCAACCAACCAACCAATCCCTCTTGTGGTTTTCACCCTTTCCCTCTGTCCCCTGCCTCTTCCACTCCTCCTATCCTTCTTCCTTAGTACCACCTCATCAGTCCATCATCATCTCTCACTATTTCTCGTCCTGTATCTTATCACTATGTTTACCCCTTACCACTTGTTTCTCTGCCTCCCCACCCCCAGTGTGTGTTCCAGAGTGTGTATGTGTGTTCCAGAGTGTGTAATCCAGAGTGTGTATGTGTGTTCCAGAGTATGTGTGTTCCAGAGTGTGTGTGTGTGTGTTCCAGAGTGTGTATGTGTGTTCCAGAGTGGTGTGTGTGTTCCAGAGTGTGTATGTGTGTTCCAGAATGTGTGTGTTCCAGAATTGGTGTGTGTGTGTTCCAGAGTGTGTGTATTCCAGAGTGTGTATGTGTATTCCAGAATGTGTGTGTTCCAAAATTGGTGTGTGTGTGTTCCAGAGTGCGTGCGTGTGTGTTCCAGAGAGGTGTGTTCCAGAGTGAGTGTGTGTGTGTGTCTCCTGTGGGCAGTGCTCCGGTTGGATGAGGCCTGGTGAGGCTTGTCAGCACCGAGACATGAACCCCCATTCCGACACACTCACACACAGACACACTATACACACACACACAGACACACTATACACACACACACTCCCTCTCTACTTCCGCTGTTCTTCCGTTCTTGCTTTGCTCTAATTACTATGAATCCAGGAATATTCCATGCAGACAGGAGCTGTGTGTGTGTGTAAGTGTTTGTGTGTGTGTGTGTGTGTGTGCGTGTGTGCGTGTGTGTGTGTGTGTGTGTGTGTGTGTAAGAGCTGTCAGTCTCACCCTGGGACTATCAGGCTGTCTCTCCCCTCATACCCCTAGTGTATAAGTGAATGCTTGTACTGGGGCTGTACCTTCCCTGGAGCTTAACCCCATCGCTCTGTCTGTGTGTGTCTGTGTCTGGTTCTCTCTCCCTCTCTCTCTCTCTTTCCCTCCCTCTCCCCCAATCTCTGTCTCTCTCTTTAATGACTGAATGCCATGTTCTCGAGCAGTGCTCTGGTATGGCAGAATGACTGGAGGAGGCAACAGGAACGCAACAAAGAAGACCTAACTCCATCCCAGACAGAGAGACTTCCTACAAGGCCTACTTTCATCAGTTAGTGTTTGTGCAGACAGAGACACTTTCTACAAGGCCTACATTCATCAGTTAGTGTTGGTGCAGACAGAGAGACTTACTACAAGGCCAGATTCATCAGTTAGTGTTTGTGCAGACAGAGAGACTTCCTACAAGGCCTACATTCATCAGTTAGTGTT
>QNTS01002292.1:10773-29486 GCA_003317085.1 Hucho hucho | reverse complement strand
TGTCTGTGTCTGGTTCTCTCTCCCTCTCTCTCTCTCTTTCCCTCCCTCTCCCCCAATCTCTGTCTCTCTCTTTAATGACTGAATGCCATGTTCTCGAGCAGTGCTCTGGTATGGCAGAATGACTGGAGGAGGCAACAGGAACGCAACAAAGAAGACCTAGCTCCATCCCAGACAGAGAGACTTCCTACAAGGCCTACATTCATCAGTTAGTGTTTGTGCAGACAGAGAGACTTCCTACAAGGCCTACATTCATCAGTTTGTGTTGGTGCAGACAGAGAGACTTCCTACAAGGCCGACATTCATCAGTTAGTGTTGGTGCAGACAGAGGGACTTCCTACAAGGCCTACATCCATCAGTTAGTGTTTGTGCAGACAGAGAGACGTCCTACAAGGCCTACATTCATCAGTTACTGTTTGTGCAGACAGAGAGACGTCCTACAAGGCCTACATTCATCAGTTTGTGTTGGTGCAGACAGAGAGACTTCCTACAAGGTCTACATTCATCAGTTAGTGTTTGTGCAGACAGAGAGACTTCCTACAAGGCCTACATTCATCAGTTTGTGTTGCAGACAGAGAGACTTCCTACAAGGCCTACATTCATCAGTTAGTGTTGGTGCAGACAGAGACACCCTACATTCCAGGCAGTCTTGTTGGTGTACCCACTTGCTTAGCAGTCCCCACTTGCTTCAAGATGTCCACCATTGTTCCTGTACCCAAGAAAGCAAAGGTAACTTAACTCAACAACTATCGCCCCGTAGCACTCACTTCTGTCATCATGAAGTGCTTTGAGAGGCTAGTCAAGGATCATATTATCTCTACCTTACCTGACACCCTAGACCCACTAAAATGTGCATACTTCCCCAATAGATTCACGGACGATGCAATCGCCATCGCACTGCACACTGCCCTATCCCATCTGGACAAGAGGAATACCTATGTAAGAATGCTGTTCATTGACAATAGGTCAGTCTTCAACATCAGAGAACCTCCTTTAAGGTTGAGGCCCTGGGTCTGAACCCCGCCCTGTGCAACTGGCCGCTCCCAGGAGGTGAAGGTAGGAATCAACACCACTTCGCTGATCCTCAACACAGGGGCCCCACAAGGGTGCGTGTTCAACCCCCTCCTGTACTCCCTGTTCACCCATGACTGCGTGGCAACACAGGCCTCCAACTCAATCATCAAGTTTGCAGACGACACAAAAGTAGTAGGCCTGATTACCAACAATGACGAGACAGCCTACAGGGAGGAGGTGATGGCCCTGGCGGAGTGATGCCAGGAAAATAACCTCTCCATCCACGTCAACAAAACAAAAGATCTGATCGTGAACTTCAGGAAATAGCAGAGGGAGTATGCCCCTATCCACATCGACGGGACAGCAGTAGAGAAGGAGAAAAGCTTCAAATTGCTCCGTGTACACATCACTGACAATCTGAAATGGTCCACCCACACAGACAATGTGGTGAAGAAGGCGCAACAGCACCTCTTCAACCTCAGGAGGCAGAAGAAATTTGGCTTGGCCCCTAAAACCCTCACAAACTTTTACAGATGCACAATTGAGCGCATCCTTTTGGGCTGTAGCACCGCTTGGTGCGGCAACTGCACTGCCCGCAATCGCAGGGCTCTCCAGAGGGTGGTGCTGTCTGCCCAACGCATCACCGGGGGAACACTGCCTGTCCTCCAGGACAAAAATATCATCAAGAACATCAACCACCCGAGCCACGACCTGTTGCCCCCGATACCATCCAGAAGGCGAGGTCAGAACAGATGCATCAAAGCTGGGACCTAGAGACTGAAAAACAGCTTCTATCTCAAGGGCAACAGACTGGTAAATAGCCATCACTAGCCGGCTACCACCCGGTTACTTAAGCCTACACCTTAGAGGCTGCTGCCCTATATACAGTGAGGGAAAAAAGTATTTGATCCCCTGCTGATTTTGTACGTTTGCCCACTGACAAAGAAATTATCAGTCTATAACTTTAATGATAGGTTTATTTGAACAGTGAGAGACAGAATAACAACAAAAAAATCCAGAAAAACGCATGTAAAAAATTTTATAAATTTATTTGCATTTTAATGAGGGAAAAAAGTATTTGATCCCCTGCTGATTTTGTACTTTTTGCCCACTGACAAAGAAATGATCAGTCTATAACTTTAATGATAGGTTTATTTGAACAGTGAGAGACAGAATAACAACAAAAAAATCCAGAAAAATTTGATTTGCATTTTAATGAAATAAGTATTTGATCCCCTCTCAATCAGAAAGATTTCTGGCTCCCAGGTGTCTTTTATACAGGTAACGGGCTGAGATTGCTCCTACTCGCACCTTGTTACCTGTATAAAAGACACCTGTCCACAGAAGCAATCAATCAATCAGATTCCAAACTCTCCACCATGGCCAAGTCCAAAGAGCTCTACAAGGATGTCAGGGACAAGATTGTAGACCTACACAAGGCTGGAATGGGCTACAAGACCATCGCCAAGCAGCTTGGTGAGAAGGTGACAACAGTTGGTGCGATTATTCGCAAATGGAAGAAACACAAAAGAACTATCAATCTCCCTCGGACTGGGGCTCCATGCAAGATCTCACCTCGTGGAGTTGCAATGATCATGAGAACGGTGAGGAATCAGCCCAGAACTACACGGGAGGATCTTGTCAATGATCTCAAGGCAGCTGGGACCATAGTCACCAAGAAAACAATTGGTAACACACTACGCCGTGAAGGACTGAAATCCTGCAGCGCCCGCAAGGTCCCCCTGCTCAAGAAAGCACATATACATGCCCGTCTGAAGTTTGCCAATGAACATCTGAATGATTCAGAGGACAACTGGGTGAAAGTGTTGTGGTCAGATGAGACCAAAATGGAGCTCTTTGGCATCAACTCAACTCGCCGTGTTTNAAACCTTAATGACTTGGAGAAGATCTGCAAAGAGGAGTGGGATAAAATCCCTCCTGAGATGTGTGCAAACCTGGTGGCCAACTACAAGAAACGTCTGACCTCTGTGATTGCCAACAAGGGTTTTGCCACCAAGTACTAAGTCATGTTTTGCAGAGGGGTCAAATACTTATTTCCCTCATTAAAATGCAAATCAATTTATAACATTTTTCACATGCGTTTTTCTGGATTTTTTTGTTGTTATTCTGTCTCTCACTGTTCAAATAAACCTACCATTAAAATTATAGACTGATAATTTCTTTGTCAGTGGGCAAACGTACAAAATTAGCAGGGGATCAAATACTTTTTTCCCTCACTGTACATAGACATGAAATCACTGGTCACTTTAATAATGGAACACTAGTCACTTTAATAATGTTTACATAATGCTTTACTCATTTCATATGTAAATGTTGAATTCTATTCTACTGTATTTTAGTCAATGCCACTCCGACATTGGTGGCCTAAATTATATGTTTCTCAATTCCATTCTTTTACTTTAGATTTGTGTATATTGTTGTGAATTGTTAGATACTACTGCACTTCTGGAGGTAGGAACTTAATCATTTCACTACACCCGCAATAAAATCTGCTAAATATGTGTATGTGGCAAATACAATTTGATTTCATTCTGATTTAATTAAGGTAAGGGTAAAGGTAAAGGTTTGGGATAGGCTTAAGCTCTTCAGGAACGGACCCTTTTTTTCAATTTTCGCCTAAAATGACATATCCAAATTGAATTGCCTGTAAACTCAGGCCCTGAAGCAAGGATATGCATATTCTTGGTACCATTTGAAAATAAACACTTTGAAGTTTGTGGAAATGTGAAAGGAATGTAGGAGAATATAACAGATCTGGTAAAAGATAATACAAAATAAAAAAACAACCGTTCTTTTGTATTTTTTTTACCATCTTTGAAATGCAAGAGAAAGGCCATCATGTATTATTCCAGCCCAGCTGCAATTTAGATTTTGGCCACCAGATGGCAGCAGTGTATGTGCAAAGTTTTAGACTGATCTAATGAACCATTGCATTTCTGCTCAAAATGTTGTAACAAGACTGCCCAAATGTGCCTAATTGGTTTATTAATAGACTTTCATGTTCAAAACTGTACACTCTCCTCAAACAATAGCATGGTATTCTTCCACTGTAATAGTTACTGTAAATTGGACAATGCAGTTAGATTAACAAGAATTTTAAGCTTTCTGCCAATATCAGATATGTCTATGTCCTGGGAAATGTTCTTGTTACTTACAACCTCATGCTAATCGCATTAGCCGCCGTTAGCGCAACATCCCACAGGGGACCCACCGATCCTGAAGAAGTTCATTAAAACAAAAATCTCAAAAACTGGGTTAGAACATTCAACCTTTTGCACCAGTGGCAGATGCTTCCACCCACCCACCATCCCTGTCTACATTGCCCAAGCAAAACCCAAACTTATTTGGAGGTAACAGCGCCAATTGTTGCACCTAGTGGCCGGTTTCCAAGTCATCTCCCGACATCTTCAAACATGGATGGACGTCTAATACTGACTTGTATCACTGGTGACCTGGCTGGTTATGTCTCCATGAGAAGTCCTGCAGTCAAATGACTGAATGTTTATAATTTCTTAATGAATAAACATTAGCTAAAAAAAATTCTATGTCAAACGGTTTTATCATATTTCAGTTTTCTGTGATGTATTTCAACTGTAATATTGTGATGCAAACTCAAAATTTAATACATTTCAACTCAATATCTGACATGGTACAGGTGTTTTTTTACAGTCCATAACCATGTGTGTGAGGTATATACTTTAGCTTCAAATTAGATGTATTTAAGAATACCAAGAAACACTCTGTGTGACCCTGATTTCGCCCAACTTTTCAACCAAATTTCTTGTTAACAAACTATAGTTTTGGCAAGTCGGGTAGGACAACTACTTTGTGCATGACACAAGTAATTTTTCCAACAATTGTTTACAGACAGATTATTTCACTTATAATTCACTGTATCTCAATTCCAGTGGGTCAGAAGTTTACATACTCTAAGTTGACTGTGCCTTTAAACAGCTTGGAAAATTCCAGAAAATGACGTAATGGCTTTAGAAGCTTCTGATAGGCTAATTTACATAATTTTAGTCAATTGGAGGTGTACCTGTGGATGTATTTCAAGGCCTTCAAACTCCGTGCCTCTTTGCTTGACATCATGGGAAAATCAGCCAAGACCTTCGAATTTTGTTGTTGGTGACCTCCACAAGTTTGGTACATCCTTGGGAGCAATTTCCAAACGCCTGAAGGTACCACGTTCATCTGTACAAACAATAGTACGCTAGTATAAACACCATGGGACCATGGAGCCGTCATACCGCTCAGGAAGGAGACGGGTTCTGTCTCCTAGAGATGAACGTACTTTGGTGCGAAAAGTGCAAATCAATCCCAGAATAACAGCAAAGGACCTTGTGAAGACGCTGGAGGAAACAGGTACAAATGTATCTATATCCACAGTAAAACAAGTCCTATATCGACATAAGCTGAAAGGCCACTCAACAAGGAAGAAGCCACTCTACCAAAACCACCATAAAAAGCCAGACTACGGTTTGCAACTGCACATGGGGACAAAGATCGTAGTTTTTGGAGAAATGTCCTCTGGTCTGATGAAACAAAAATAGGACTGTTTGGCCATAATGACCATCGTTATGTTTGGAGGAAAAAGGGGGAGGCTTGCAAGCCGAAGAACACTTCACGGTTGGGATGGTGTTGTTTTTCAACAGGACAATGACCCAAAACACACCTACAGGCTGTGTAAGGGCTATTTGACCAAGGAGAGTGATGGAGCGCTGCATCAGACGACCTGGCCTCCACAATCACCCGACCTCAACCCAATTGAGATGGTTAGGGCTGAGTTGGACCGCAAAGTGAACGAAAAGCATCCAACAAGCGCTCAGCATTTGTAGGAACTCCTTCAAGACTGTTGGAAAAGCATTCCAGGTGAAGCTGGTTGAGAGAATGCCAAGTGTGTGCAAAGCTGTCATCAAGGCAAAGGGTGGCTACTTTGAATAATCTCAAATAAAAACAAATATTTTGATTTGTTTAACACTTTTTTGGTTTCTACATGATTCCATATTTGCATTTTTCAAAGTTTTGATGTTTTCACTATTATTCTACATTGTACTAAATAGTTAAAATAAAGAAAACCCTTGAATTAATACGTATGTCCAATATTTTGACTGGTAGTGTACGTATATACAGTCATTACTACACTCACATTTACAAATATTTACTGATATACACAAAATACAAACCTCAATCAAATATAAAATGTGATTGTTATTTAAACTAACGAAGAATAAGATGTTTTTGGGGGCCATGGAGGGACAGAGGAGGCTGGAGACAAGGTGACCGAGGGGAGGGTGCTCCGTCTCTGACAGGGGAGGCTGCAGACAAGGTGACCCAGGGGAGGGTGCTCCATCTCTGGATCCAGATCACAGCTCTGCCTCCTAACCCCCTGGCTCTTCATCACCAAGAGAATGAGGACTGAGAGGGATCCACCATCCATCATGCTGACATATTCACTGCCTAGATAGCAACACAGCACACTGACGACACAGACTGAGGCACACACAGATGCATGCATTCACGCACGCACACACACACAGGTTATAGCAAGTAAATATGACTCCTTGTTCACATAAATCCAACTTTGATTGCTCTAATCATTCCTATAGAGAGCTGTGTGTGTGTGTGTGTGTGTGTGTGTTGTGTGTGTGTGTGTGTGGGGGGGGGGGGTTAAGGAGTTAGAGGTTAGGTTTAGGGTTCGGGTTAGAAGTTAGGTTTAGGATTAGGGTTAGGGTTTCGGATTAAGGTTAGGGTTCGTTTAAGGCTTAGGGTTACGCTTAAGTCAGGTGAAACAGGGAGTGGAGGTTAGCTAAGAGACAACTTAGTTCATGTCTTCAATCCCACTGCTGAACAATTGTTTTAAATTGTTTTGTTTTAACCCTATCCCAAAACTTAATTCTTAACTAAACCATTGAGAATGAATGCCTTCATTTAACCATGACAGCTACAGCAGCAGGTGGCTCAACCAATCGAACGTGGCAACCCAGAGTTTCAAAAACAACTTCAAAATTTGACGTTTGGAGCAACGTATTATTTGTTATTATTTCCTATTGTTGTTACATTGTAGAGAAGGAACCTACAAGTAAGCATTTTGTTGGACATTGTATACCACGCGTACCCCGTACATACAAATAACAAAACTTGAAACTTCTAAATTTGACGTTTGGAGAAAGTGGTCAAAAAGTCTGAATCTGAAGATCTTGTGGGGAAAAACTGCAATTATCTGCTAGTACCGTTTTACATCAAAACTAGCAAACAACCTCCAGCTGAAGTAACCAATGTTTTTAGTAAGACGTGTGCATCTGAGAGAGGGAGAAAAACATTGTGTGTGTGTTAATGAATGACAGGGGAATACTCTGATCTGATTTTCACAAACACTTGGCACTCAGTCATGTACATGCTGAAAGCCCATTTAATCAGCCTCCTCCTACTTACATGACCCTGTGTGTGTGTGTGTGTGTGTGTTTGTGTGTGTGTGTGTGTGTGTGTGTGTGTGTGTGTGTGTGTGTGTGCCTACACAGCTTGACATCAGAGTTTGCTGAGTAAAAGTAGGCCTGAATAAAGTAGAGAAGGCACTCGTGCACATATTCAAGAATTCAGCTATGCCTCTAGGTACTATACGTGGGATGTGTGTGTGTGTGTGTGTGTGTGTCTCTGTGTATTCCTGTGTGAGTGCACAGTTGTCTGTGTGTTTGTGTGAATGTTTGTGTGTGTGGCAGATTAAAACACTCCACCTCTCAAGGGGCCTTGCATGAGCAAACAATGAAATCTGTGTTCAGGTCGATAGTGTGCCGATCTGTTTGTTTGTGTTATTCATCGACCATATTTCCTCCCCTAACGGACCGTGCACTGAGGTCTGTGAACAGTGTGTGTGTGATGGGGTGTGAGATTGGCAGCTTGTTAAAGGTTAAAGCGTTTTCCTAAAGAAAGGTGAAAAGAGCACACTGCTACTGGTAGTTAGGCAGCTGCCAAACACACACACACAGACATACACACACACAGAGACATACACACACAGAGAAACATACACACACACACAGGGACATACACACACACACACACACACAGACATACACACACACACACAGAGAGACATACACACACACAGACATACACACACACACACAGAGACATACACACACACACAAAGACATACACACACACACAAAGACATATACACACACACACACACACAAAGACACACACACACGCAACACACACACGGGCGCACACACACACACACACACACACACACAAATACATACACACACATGCACACGCATTATCCAATACCATCGTTATCTGGATAGCTGTGTTCCATACCATATCCACTGAAGTAAGATCTTAACAGAGTACTGTGTCTTCATCCTAACATATCACCTTGTGAAAATGGTAGTATCCAACATATTTTGTCAAATTGTATGTGCAACTTGTGTATCTTTACGTCTGTCTTGAAAATACTAGTTAAACCTCAAAGTGACCTTTAAGGCAAAATACATGATAAAACAATATGAAATAAATGGCCAAATGCTTTGTAGACCGAGATATAATCAACAGACAGTGTTTCTCTACCTCTATATATTCAAACACAACGTAAGCTCAAAACTGAGGGAAAAGATGTACGCAATTCATGACAACACAGTGAATGCAAGCTAGTGATAAAATGCTCAAAAATCCAATGCACTGACTCTTTTTGAGCTTTGAATTGTTAGACGCTGAAAGAGAAGCTGAAAGAGAAGCTGAAAGTGAAGCTGAAAGAGAAACTGAAAGAGAAGCTGATTATAAAATGTTATCTGTACTCTTTATCTATCCAGTCTTATAGTTCACAATACTTTATGTATTGGCGTTCTGTATTGACGTATCTTTATGGAGTTTAGCCTACACAAAGGTAGTGTGATGCAGACAACTCTCAAAGTCTGTCCACTTACAGTGAAATCTATCTTGGTAGACAGAGACACATGCATATACACATTCTGAGACAAGCAAACACACAAATACGCAAACACTTAGACACCTAACATACAAACAAACAAACAAACACAAAAAGAGTAGTATTCAAGGTTTGTAAAAAACCTATTTGTGATGTTACCCCATCTAAATTTGAAATCTAGCTTTGTCTCCATGGTAATGCCTTCTGTAATGTTCCACAGTAACAGGTGGAGGGGTGTGCAGAATACGAGCAGACACAACGGCACAGAGAGAGGGGGATAGAGAGAGGGAGAGAGATATAGAGAGGGAAGGGGGGAAACAAAGGGGGTGGGGGTGGAGTGAGGCTGCATACCTGTATAAAACATCATCCACCATATCCACACACACACACAAACAGACAAATGTCTAAGTAATTAGGTGACCAATCAATTTGTGTAAAGGAGGACTACGTCACTCATTTTAAAAAAGTATTGAAATGCCCGAAAGTTTAGGCTCAGTGGGTTAGTTTGAGTAAATCACCTGTTGATGAAAAATGTTTAGTGTATGTAAAGTATCAATGTATCTCTCCTTCCCCCCCCTCTCTCTCTCTCTCCCTCTCTCTCTCTCTCTCTCTCTCTCTCTCTCTCTCTCTCTCTCTCTCTCTCTCAATTCAATTTCAATTTAAGGTCTTTAATGGTATGGAAACATGTTTACATTGCCAATGCAAGTGTAATAGATAAAAAAACAAAGGTGAAATAAACAATAAAAAATGAACAACAAACATTACAATAAAGACATTTTTCAAATGTCATATTATGTCTGTATACAGTGTTGTAATGATGTGCAAATAGATAAAGTACAAAAGGGTAAATAAATAAAAATAAATATAGGTTGTATTTACAATGGTGTTTGTTCTTCACTGGTTGCCCTTTTCTCGTGGCAACAGGTCACAAATCTTGCTGTGATTGCACTCTGTGGTTTTTCATCCACTAGATATGGGAGATTATCAAAATTGGATTTGTTTTTCGAATTCTTTGTGGGTCTGTGTAATCTGAGGGAAATATGTGTCTCTAATATGGTCATACATTTGGCAGGAGGTTAGGAAGTGCAGCTCACTTTCCACCTAATTTTGTGGGCAGTGTGCACATAGCCTGTCTTCTCTTGAGAGCCAGGTCTGCCCTCGGCGGCCTTTCTCAATAGCAATGCTCACTGATTATATACATAGTCAAATATTTCCTTAATTTTGGGTCAGTCACAGTGGTCAGGGATTCTGCCACTGTGTACTCTCTGTTTTGGCCCAAATAGCATTCTGGCTTAATCAGTTTTTTTGTAAATTCTTTCTAATGTGTCAAGTAATTAACTTTTAATTTTCTAATGATTTGGTTGGGTCTAATTCTGTTGCTCTCCTGGGGCTCTGTGGGTTCTGTTTGTATTTGTGAACAGAGGCCCAGGACCAGCTTGCATAGGGGACTCTTATCCAGTTTAATCTCTCTGTAGGTGATGGCTTTGTCATGGAAGGTTTGGGAATCGCTTCCTTTTAGGTGGATGTAGAATTTTACGGCTCTTTTCTGGATTTTGATAATTCTGCTCTGCATGCATTATTTGGTGTTTAACGTTGTACATGGAGGAGTCTCAATTTGTGTTTGTCCCATTTTGTGAATTCTTGGTTGGTGAGCGGACCCCAGACCTTTAAAAGCAATGGGTTCTATAACTGATTCAAGTATTTTTTGCCAGTTCCTAATTGGTATGTCGAAACTTATGTTCCTTTTGATGGCATAGAATGCCCTTCTTGCCTTGTCTCTCAGAACGTTCACAGCTTTGTGGAAGTTACCTGTGGCGCTGATGTTTAGGCCGAGGTATGTATCGTTTTTTGTGAGCTGTAGGGCAACGGTGTCTAGACGGAATTTGTATTCGTGGTCCGGGCAACTGGACCTTTTTTGTCTTACTGAGATTTACTGTCAGGGCACAGGTCTGACAGAATCTGTGTAGAATTTTGAGGTGCTGCTGTAGGCCCTTCTTGGTTGGTGACAGAAGTACCAGATCATCTGCAAAAAGTAGACAATTGACTTCAGATTCTAGTAGGGTGAGGTCTGGTGCTGCAGACTTCTAGTGCCCTTGCCAATGGGTTGAATATATGTTGAATGTTGAAGAGGGTGGGGCTGAAGCTGCATCCCTGTCTCACCCCCGACCCTGTGTGAAGAAATGTGTGTTTTTCCAATTTTAACCACACACTTGTGTACATGGATTTTATAATGTTGTATGTTTTCCCCCAACACCACTTCCCATCAATTTGTATAACAGGCCCCTCATGCCAAATTGAGTTGAAAGCTTTTTTGAAATCGACAAAGCATGAGAAGACTTTGTTTGTCAATTAGGGTGTGCAATTTCTCTCAATTTCTCTCTCCCCCTATCTCCCTCTCTCTCTCTCTCTCTCTCTCTCTCTCTCTCTCTCTCTCTCTCTCTCTTTCTCTATGTGTGCTGATTAGATAATGAACTCTACTGTATCTGTCCCATTGATCCACTGTGTTGCCTGATAACCTTCCCATCAGCAAGGTAACATCACCCCCGAGGCTTAGGGCAGAGCTGTGTGCGTTTATGTATGCGTGTGTGTGTGTATGTGTGTGTTAGTGTGTATGTGTGTGCGTGTGTGTAAATGTGTGTGTATGTGTGTGTGTACGTGTGAGTGTGTGAGTGTGTGAGTGTGTGTGTGTGTGTGCGTGCGTGTGTGGCCGAGGGCAGAGAAGGCAGGGCAGGTCATCTGTTCTCTGACCAGGAGTATTTGTAATATCTGATTAGAGTATTGGATTCTCGTTAAGAGAGAGCAGTCAAGCTGGCCCACAATCAGCCTAGCAGTACAGAAAACTGTACTACCTCTATAAAGACATCAGGCAAGATGGTAATATGTGACTGATCACCTCCAGGTAGACAGATGTCCAGTTTTTTCAGTGCATTAAAAGTTGTATGTGACTGTGCTTAAAATGTTATCTAACACAGCACTGTTTCACTAAGTATGTATATTAGTCTTTGTTTGTCTGTTGATGTAAACTTGTCATTTATTCCAGAGAAAACATCCTAATACTGCAATTCCATTTTAGCAGATGGTCAACAGTGACCACACAGCAGATGCACAACTAAGATATGTTTCATAGACACAGAGCAACAACTGAGAAGCTAGTCAACAATTAGACATATGGATAAACAAGCAAAGAAACATGCACAAACGCACGTGCATGCACACACACACACACACGCACACACAGATTGGTCAGTGAGTCAATGTACACATCCACACCAGCAGCCCCGCCTCTCTACCACTCTGAGGAGGAGGTATTAAAATATACCTGAAAAATAATGAACTTCTGATACATATTTTAAGTCTGTTATAAGTGACGTCAGGGCTTCTTTGATGTTTGGCATTTTTGAAAGCCAATAAGAGAAATACAAGCTTCATCAAGCTGAAATCAAAAGTCCATGACTCTTTGGAGTGGTATCAAAATACAATATGGCCTAACAAACTTCAACCCTGGAGATTTTCTTATGAAGATATATTAATTATATTATAATATGTTTTGGAGAAATATAGCAGACAAAAACACAACATTACACTCAACAACCCAATATGAGCATCCTGCTCAAGTGACAGCCTGTCTATCACTCTGAAGTCAAATAAAAAAATGCATTAGCACTTTCTTACAGCTTTTAATTTGACCAGACAACCAATAACAGCAATCTGCTTGACTGACAGCCAGTGTGTAAACAAAACCAAAGTGAATAGAAGCCCCGCCTTACCTTGTCTGACGTCCCTGGGGGCTATGGCGATGGCATTGTTATGGTGCAGCTCTGTGACGCAGCAATCCTCAGGTAACAGCGATCTGTTGTTATGGGGCGTTGACGGGAGAATGGGTACAGGCTGAGCCACGACCACATTGTTGTTAGGACACACACACCCCGTCTGCGTAACTCTACAACCGTCACCGTCAGCAGCGTCACCGTCTCCATGACGACCATTGCGCAGGCACTCCTCAAACCATCGGCAGAGTACTCCACAGGTGAACTGGCTGGAGTTCTCATTGTTGATTAGCAAAACCTCGACCAGCCGGAGTTCTAGCGTTTCCTTGGTTACCGGTGGTTCGTCAGGTGACGGTAGTCTCGACAAGCACAGCTCGACAAAGTTCTTGTCGAACTGCAAAAATGAATAAGGTCCTTCCGATTCTAATTGGCTGCCGCAAAGGTCTATCACATCCTGAGTTGATGTCTGTAGATCCAGCGGGCAGCTCTGATTGGCTAGATGATGGTCGAGGGGGAGGAGCATGGGGGAGTGTGATTGACAGATGGAGGGGTGACGGGTGAATCGGAGATAGAGGGAATACTTGGTGGGATCGGGGTTCTCCAACGACCAGGAACAGCCCAGCACCCGGGACGGGAACAGCTCTCTCAGAGAGAAAGATCCATACAGTACCCCAGCTACCAGGCTGGAGCACTGGGAGGGGAGGCTGCCCCCCTCTGCCTCCCCGGGAGAGATGCCACTGAGGGCCCCATAGGCAGCGGTCAGGGTAGAGAGAGGAGCTAGAGCTAGAGGAACTAGAGCAGCCACGGCCCAGGCCACACCGAGGAGGGACGACAGCACACACAGACTCACCCCGCCAGTAGTGTTCATCCTATGTCATTCGTCCTGCAGAAAAAGAGATAGGGAGGCAGGAAAGGAGAGAGGTAGAGAGAGTGAGAGAGATATAGAGAAGGGAGAGAGAGATGTAGAGAGTGGGAAGGAGAGAGGTAGAAATGGGGAGAGGAGAAGGAAGAGAGAACAGAGAGTCAGTACTTTTGAGAAAGCAGAAATCAATTCCAAAACAATATGTCTGGCAGAATGAGAGTGTGATATACCAATATCAGTCTCAATTCTCTCTCTTCACATTCTCTCTCCCTCACAGTCTCTCTCCCTCATATTCTCTCCTCACAATCGCTCTCCCTCATATTCTCTCCTCACAGTCTTTCTCCCTCACAGTCTCTCTCCCCTCACAGTCTCTCTCCCCTCACATTCTCACTCCCTCACAGTCTCACCCCTCACATTCTCTCTCCCTCACAGTCTCTCACCCCTCACATTCTCTCCCCCTCACAGTCTCTCTCCCACACACACACGCACACGCACACGCACACACACACGAACACACACACGCACACACACTCTCCCCTGGCGGGCTGGATTAAAAGGGCTGATGACTTGACTGTTGAGACGTGAACAATGTACCCCACTCCACACAGCCCTGCTGGGACAGACTCACCCCTCCAGACACACACACACACACACACACACACACACACGCACACGCACACGCACACGCACACGCACACACACACACACACCCTGCTGAGTGTCTTACCTAAGGCAATGGGGCAAACAATTACCCCCGCTGTCACAGTGAGGGTCTGCCACCAGCCTGATCTTTACACATACATGCTCACACTCACATACATTCAGAAACACGGACACAAACACATCAACACACACACACACATCCAGACATACTGATCCAATAAGAGCCGCAAAAAAGCTAAAGAAAATCAATCGTTCATTCATATTTTATTCAGTTTTACCTCTCGTTCACTTCTAAGAGGCTTTCAAATGCCTCGGCATGGACATGAAGTTTTAACACTGAGCGAGCTCTATCGACTGGTGTACGCTCAACTCAATTAACCTCATGATAACATGCACACACACTCCAAAGCAGTCTGTCTCCCTCATGATGGAAATGTGAGTTTAACTCATTATGAGTAAACCCTTTTGATGTTGACCGTTTCTACCCACTCATATGGGTTATATTTGTTATTTATTTATTTAACACGGCAAGTCAGTAAAGAACAAATTCTTATTTACAATGACGGCCGAGGAACAGTGGGTTAACTGCCTTGTTCAGGGGCAGAACGACAGATTTTTACCTTGTCAGCTGGGGGATTCGATCGAGCAACCTTTCGGTTACTGTCCCAACTCTCTAACCACTAGGCTACCTGCCACCCCATATGAGTATGATCAGCAGGGCTGGCAGAATTATTGTATAATCGTGTAACAGTCAATTAGGGGAAAAAATCGTGAACTCAAAATAATAATATGATGATGTGGCTGGTGACACTTCGCTTCTTGAATGTCTTGAAAACATGTGCTGACATGCAAAACATTTTTGGACTGTATCCCAACTAGTGTTGCACGGTAAACCAAACACTTGTACAGTGAGGGATAAAAGTATTTGATCCCCTGCTGATTTTGTACGTTTGCCCACTGACAAAGAAATGATCAGTCTATAATTTTAATGGTAGGTTTATTTGAACAGTCAGAGACAGAATAACAAAAGAAATCCAGAAAAACGCATGTGAAAAATGTTATAAATTGATTTGTATTTTAATGACAGAAAAGGTATTTGACCCCCTCTCAATCAGAAAGATTTCTGGCTCCCAGGTGTCTTTTATACAGGTAACGAGCTGAGATTAGGATCTCACTCTTAAAGGGAGTGCTCCTAATCTCAGCTTGTTACCTGTATAAAAGACACCTGTCCACAGAAGCAATCAATCAATCAGATTCCAAACTCTCCACCATGGCCAAGACCATAGAGCTCTCCAAGGATGTCAGGGACAAGATTGTAGACCTACACAAGGCTGGAATGGGCTACAAGACCATCGCCAAGCAGCTTGGTGAGAAGGTGACAACAGTTGGTGCGATTATTCGCAAATGGAAGAAACACAAAAGAACTGNAAAAATGTTATAAATTGATTTGCATTTTAATGAGGGAAATAAGTATTTGACCCCCTCTCAATCAGAAAGATTTCTGGCTCCCAGGTGTCTTTTATACAGGTAACGAGCTGAGATTAGGAGCACACTCTTAAAGGGAGTGCTCCTAATCTCAGCTTGTTACCTGTATAAAAGACACCTGTCCACAGAAGCAATCAATCAATCAGATTCCAAACTCTCCACCATGGCCAAGACCATAGAGCTCTCCAAGGATGTCAGGGACAAGATTGTAGACCTACACAAGGCTGGAATGGGCTACAAGACCATCGCCAAGCAGCTTGGTGAGAAGGTGACAACAGTTGGTGCGATTATTCGCAAATGGAAGAAACACAAAAGAACTGCCAATCTCCCTCGGCCTGGGGCTCCATGCAAGATCTCACCTCATGAAGTTGCAATGATCATGAGAACGGTGAGGAATCAGCCCAGAACTACACGGGAAGATCTTGTCAATGATCTCAAGGCAGCTGGGACCATAGTCACCAAGAAAACAATTGGTATCACACTACGCCGTGAAGGACTGAAATCCTGCAGCGCCCGCAAGGTCCCCCTGCTCAAGAAAGCACATATACATGCCCGTCTGAAGTTTGCCAATGAACATCTGAATGATTCAGAGGACAACTGGGTGAAAGTGTTGTGGTCAGATGAGACCAAAATGAAGCTCTTTGGCATCAACTCAACTCGCCGTGTTTTGAGGAGGAAGAATGCTGCCTATGACCCCAAGAACACCATCCCCACCGTCAAACATGGAGGTGGAAACATTATGCTTTGGGGGTGTTTTTCTGCTAAGGGGACAGGACAACTTCACCGCATCAAAGGGACGATGGACGGGGCCATGTACCGTCAAATCTTGGGTGAGAACCTCCTTCCCTCAGCTAGGGCATTGAAAATTGGTCGTGGATGTGTATTCCAGCATGACAATGACCCAAAACACACGGCCAAGGCAACAAAGGAGTGGCTCAAGAAGAAGCACATTAAGGTCCTGGAGTGGCCTAGCCAGTCTCCAGACCTCAATCCCATAGAAAATCTGTGGAGGGAGCTGAAGGTTCGAGTTGCCAAACGTCAGCCTCGAAACCTTAATGACTTGGAGAAGATCTGCAAAGAGGAGTGGGACAAAATCCCTCCTGAGATATGTGCAAACCTGGTGGCCAACTACAAGAAACGTCTGACCTCTGTGATTGCCACCAAGTTTTGCCACCAAGTACTAAGTCATGTTTTGCAGAGGGGTCAAATACTTATTTCCCTCATTAAAATACAAATCAATTTATAACATTTTACACATGCGTTTTTCTGATTTTTTTTGTTGTTATTCTGTCTCTCACTGTTCAAATAAACCTACCATTAAAATTATAGACTGATCATTTTTTTGTCAGTGGGCAAACGTACATACTGTAGATCACTGTACCTTTTCCATACTAGAACATGAAAAATGGTTTGGTTCTAGAATTTTGCTTACTTTCGGTACTTGTGTCTCACGGATCAAGTCTGTCTATCAGCGCAGCTGATGTCCCCCACGGAGCGCGCCCTGCCTGCTCCACTTAGCCTGCACTGGGAGTGGGCTGCATCATGTTTAACTCCCCAGTCATGCTGCACATAAGTTAACACTCTTGAATAATGCGATACGCCATGTAGAAATGTTGAAACTGTTCATTACTCTTCTCAAAACAATGTCCATGACAACATACAGTCTAGAATAACTTTATGATACAAGAAGATACTTGTACCTTCCAGCTTCGTAGGCTAACTTTCCTTGCTAGATTACAGCTGAAACTAACATCAATTCACTACCTTTGTACTTTTCTTGTGATAATATGCAAATCATAAAAATATGCTGATTTAAAACCTGATTGCCAACAAAAACGTTATTCATTCACTTAATCAGTCTCCCTCACATCTCTCCTTCAGCCAAAGATGACATTGCCTCAGCGAACTGAGGACTCTGACAGGTTGCACCACTCCTGGCTTGTGAATGACAGTCATTACTGGTTAAAGAGACAGCGCACACTTTCATAAAATAAGCTACTTCTATGCAAATGTTATTGATCAGTACAATAAAATAATTGTTACATGGAAGGGAAACAGATTGTTTGTCATCTGTAGCCCCATGAAATCATACAAAACAAGCTCAATAACTCAATGCATGCACACATTCCTAGGCTACATCTTGATTTACCCAGTTTACCCTTGATTTACCATTCAAATAAATGATTACCATTATGTTGTTTGTAGTTAGATTGGTAAAAACAAAGTCAAATTGATTGCATAATTGGTTCATAAATGCATACATGCCTGTCTCTGAAGAATTCTGACAAAACATTTCAAATGTAATAATATTGAACCTTAAAGATGCCAAATGATTGAACAGAGCATTAGCTGAGATTATCTGTCTGGATCAAGTGCCATTCTGTGACTTTGGCTAATATGCCTTCTTTTTTTGCTGTGGTATCGTTTTGGTATCATTTTGGTATCGAATAAACATGATGGTATCAAATATCGTGATACTAAACCTGGTATCGGAATCGAAGTCAAAATTCTGGTACTGCGACAACATTGGACTAATGAGGTATATTTTACCCAATAGCAGTTCAACATTTTTACATAAAGTTGGTCATCATTTTACAAGCAGAAGGGCACAGCTGGGAGGAAAAGCTTAATTTCCAACATTTCCAAGCAGTCAAATGTTTTTGTTTATTAGCCAACAGTGTCACCAAAGCTATGGTATGTTAGTAGCTCATTTTCAAAGATGAATTATGATGCTTTACAAGCTCAAAAAAAATTTTTACGGCAATTTATCGCTACCCAAAATGCCATGATCGGCACAGCCCTAATGATCACACTCAGCTCTGATGGTAAACAGTACAGTCTACACATACACACCACTCATAACATTGAGAGAGAGAGAGAGAGAGAGAGAGAGGGAGAGACAGAGAGAGAGAGAGAGAGAGAGAGAGAGAGAGAGAGAGAGAGAGAGAGACAGAGAGACAGAGAGACAGAGAGA
>QNTS01002291.1:195207-207001 GCA_003317085.1 Hucho hucho | reverse complement strand
GATGTCATTATGGGGTATTGGGATGTCATTATGGGGTGTTGCGATGTCATTATGGGGTGTGGCGATGTCATTATGGGGTGTGGCGATGTCATTATGGGGTGTTGCGATGTCATTATGGGGTGTTGCGATGTCATTATGGGGTGTTGCGATGTCATTATGGGGTATTGAGATGTCATTATGGGGTGTTGTGATGTCATTATGGGGTATTGTGATGTCATTATGGGGTGTTGTGATGTCATTATGGGGTGTTGTGATGTCATTATGGGGTGTTGTGATGTCATTATGGGGTGTTGTGATGTAGTTTGATGATGGGGAAAAACAGTGCTGTAACATGACAACATGTGGAAGGGATCTGAATACTTTCCGAAGTTAAAGTTACCAAGGCCCGGTTTCCCAAAGCTTTAAGGCTAAGTTAGGATCGTATGGCTCTAAGATGAACTTAACCCTTAAGATGTTTTTGGAGAACCAGGCCCAGATTGTTAGTAGGGCTGCACGATATGGGCAAAAAAATCTTATTGCGATTTTTCAACCAAATATTGCGATTTGACTTGCAATATACATTGAGTATACCAAACATTAGGAACACCTTAATATTGAGTTGCACCCCCCTTTTGCCCTCAGAACACCCTCAATTCGTCGGGGCATGGACTCTACAAGGTGTCGAAAGCATTCCACAGGGATGCTGGCCCATGTTGACTCCAATGATTCCCCACAGTTGTGTCAAGTTGGTTGGATGTCCTTTGGGTGGTGGACCATTCTTGATACACACGGAAAACTGTTGAGAGTGAAAAACCTTGCAGCTTTGCAGTTCTTGACACAAACCGGTGCATCTGGCACCTACTACCATACCCCATTCAAAGGCACTTAAATCTTGTCTTGTCCATTCAACCTTATGAAAGGCACACATACACAATCCATGTCTCAATTGTCTCAAGGCTTAAAAATCCTTGTTTAACCTGTCTCCTCCTCTTCATCTACACTGGTTGTAGTGGATTTAACAAGTGACATCCATAAGGGATCATAGCTTTCACTTGTATTCACCTGGTCAGTCTATGTCATGGAAAGTGTAGGTGTTCTTAAGGTGTCCTTTTTTGTGTCATTACATACAGCCGGGAAGAACTATTTGGATATCAGAGTGGCGGTAACTCACCAGCACTACCAGCATTACGACCAGGAATACGACTTTCCCAAAGCGGATCCTTTGTTCGCACCCCCCAGGGCGATTGAACTGATTCCAGAAGCTGACCCAAAACAACGCCGGCAAAGGAGAGGTACTCGGAGCGGTCTTCTAGTCTGACTTAGGAGGCGCACACACCACTCACTGCTTCCGAGTATATTACTCGCAAATGTTCAGTCTCTGGATAATAAAGTTTACGAGCTCAGGGCGAGGATTTCCTTCCAGAGAGACATCAGGGATTGTAACATACTCTGTTTCACGGAAATATGGCTCTCATGGGATATACTGTCTGAGTCGGTCCAGGCAATTGGGTTCTCAGTTCATCATGCAGATAGGAATAAATATCTCTCCAGGAAGAAGAAGGGCGGGGGTGTATGTTTCATGATTAACGACTCATGGTGTAATTGTGAAAACGTACAGGAACTCAAGTCCTTTTGTTCACCCGACCTAGAGTACCTCACAATCAAATGCCGACCATATTCTCTCCCAAGATAATTTTCTTCAGTTATAGTCACGGCCGTGTATATCCCCCCTCAAGCCGATACCACGACTGCCCTCAAAGAACTTCACTGGACTTTATGCAAACTGGAAACCACATATCCTGAGGCTGCATTTATTGTAGCTGGGGATTTTAACAGAGCAAATTTGAGGACAAGGCTGCCAAAGTTCTATAACATATCAACTGTAGTACTCGCGCTGCTAAAACACTCGACCACTGTTACTCCAACTTCCGGGATGCCTACAAGGCCCTCCCCCGCCCTCCTTACGGCAAATCTGACCACGACTCAATTTTTCTCCTCATTTCCTATAGGCAGAAACTCAAACAGGAAGTACCCGTGCTAAGGACTATCCAACGCTGGTCTGACCAATCGGAATCCACGCTTCAAGATTGTTTTGATCACGCGGACTGGGATATGTTCCGGGTAGCTTCAGAGAATAACATCTACGTATATACTGACACGGTGACTGAGTTTATCAGGAAGTGTATAGGAGATGTTGAACCCACTGTGACTATTAAAACCTACCCTAACCAGAAACCGTGGATAGATGGCGGCATTCGCGCAAAACTGACAGCGCGAACCACCGCATTTAACCATGGCAAGGTGACTGGGAATATGGTTGAATACAAAGTGTAGTCATTCCCTCCGCAAAGCAATCAAACAGGCAAAATGTCAGTATAGAGACAAAGTGAAGTCTCAATTCAACCGCTCAGACACGACGTATGGGGCAGGGTCTACAGACAATCACGGATTACAAAAGGAAAACCAACCACGTCGTGGAGACCGTCTCGCTTCCGGATAAGCTAAACACCTTCTTCGCCCGCTATAATAGTTTCTTCTTCTTTATTACAGAAAAGGCATATGTCCTCTTTATTATTGCAAGGGTATATTTTGTTCAAAATATTTTAACTGAATTTCTTTTACTTTTATTTCACATACAAAATGTGTGAGGGAGCAACCAAGCTTTCTTCCATTCAATTTCAGTAATATATGCATTCCAGAAGAATTTCCCTCTAGGAGGGATCTTGTTGTTGGAGTGAAAAAGTTCTCTTATGAATTTATTATTACATGTTTTATCCAACAGGGGGCAACCTTCTAACATAAGTTGTGCCTCTATCGTGACATGTTCGCCACAACACTAATGAGATTTCATTAATTAATTAAGTCCTGAAGGTATTGCTTTGCGTATAGAATTAAATTCTTTATAATGTATTGGTAAGTTATATGTTTCTAAGACCTTTCTATAAGAGGGTATATTTCCTTCTTTAAATCAAATATATCAAGCACAAATATAATATTTATTACAAACCATTTAGGAAAAAACAAAGACTTGTTTTTAACAACAATATCTTTGTGTTCCACAGAAGTGCCTTGTGTGGGGAGAAGTTGTGGACAAACCATAGTTTCCAAGCTAAAAGGGCTTGTTCATGAAATTTGGACAGTTTTGCTGGAGAAAAAAAATAAAATAATTGAAGACCACCCAATTTCATAAAAATATGAACGGGTAATGAAGTACCATATAGATCCCGAGCTAAGCATACATCTTCTTATCCAGTTTACTTTTAAAAGGTATTGTTGATATCAATTAAATCTAGTACTTCAAGTCGACCATGAGCTCTTCGGTTTGATATTACATGCTTCTTGAGTTTGCGTTGTTTATTTTTCCATATAAAGTCTAGGAAAGTGTTGTTGATATCCTTGCTGGTTTGATCAGCTACAAAAGAGTGTGACAGACCCTCTGTGTTGGACAATATTTTCACATTTATTTAAGTTCCAGACCAGAACGATTTGATAATATTAAGTGCAATAGCAACTTGATCCTTATCTTTTAGAAACAGATCTGTATCGTCTGCTAATTGAGATATTTTTTTATTTATTTTCAAAAATATTGAAATATCTTTTAATTTCAGGGTTGTTTAAAATGTTAATAGTAATTATATAACTAAAAGAAATAAGAACGCTGACACAGGGCAACCCTGGCGTACACTACGGTGAATATTACATATTTTAGATGTGTTACGATTAATCTTAATGTAACTATTAATATCTTTATAAAACATATTGATGAGAGACCAAGTTAGTACTGAAACCAAAAGTGTACAACGAATGTATTAGGAATTTGTGTTCATTTGTATCAAATGCTTTTATAAAAGTTGAGCAATAAAATAATAGCCTCCGAGTCAACTGAAAACACGTAGTCAATCAAGTCTAAAACTAACCTAATGTTACAGCTGATGTGGCGACCTTTCATGAAACCAGTTTAGGCCCCATCTTAAGGCTATTAGCATATGCTAACGTTATCAATTTATATTCTGTATTTAATAATCGAATAGGTCTCCAATTATCTATGAAAAGGGGATCTTTATCAGGTTTTGGTGTTAAGGAAACAACCCCTTGTTTCATGTTAGAAATCAGCTCACCTTTTGGTTTGCCCGTAGAAGTTGTCCCGTGGCTTATGAGTTGTAAAGTTAGTGATTACATTTCTAGTACTTGGATAACAATCCAGCTAATGATATGTTGTCCCACAGTGCTAACAAGTGGTTAGTCTTCTGATATCCAGCCAATCTACATTGATTGGATATCGGTCTCATTCAATTGATATCCAGCCAATCTACATTGATTGGATATCGGTCTCATTCAATTGATATCCAGCCAATCTACATTGATTGGATATCGGTCTCATTCGATTTAACTAAGAAGTAAAAAATTGCTTAACTTTTTCAAATGGACATTTTAAATACTATCCAAATTGATTGGTTTCTACAAATGAGACAATTTAAACTTTTCCACATTAACCTTGATACAGCTACGCTCTCAGGTTAATTAAAGTTTGATTCCCAAATAGCCTACACAGGTTTGATTGATTCGAGGCTGGTAACATACACAGAGTGAACGAGCGATACGCCCTGGAAGTTTCAGCATGATTCTCAATGTGAGAAGCGAGGTAGTCTTGAGTGAAACCTCGAAGTGAAGTTTCACATCGTTCCACTTTTTACCGCCGTTTTGTTGGCTTCATAGACATTTGGAGATCATTGAACAATGTTTGAGAGATGAGCGATATCGTTGCGCCCGAATCAATTAGTGCATGACAAGTGAAGCAGTCCTCCGGGACGTTTAGTCGCGGTTAGTGGACATATTCCCCACAAAGTGGAGTGGTCGTTCGCAACGACGTGATGTGCCATTTCTGTTCAAGGTGAAAACTGATACACTTTTCTGACCTTTGTATCAGAGTCTATAGACAAAGCCTGTGGGCTTGTTTCTTGATCGAGTTGTAAAAGAAGTCCAGATGACTTCCACCTCCGAAACAAAATGTGTCCGTCCTTGCTATGTGTAGGTTCAACGACAATACAACTAGTAAAATGCTCTAATCATGTGTTCCGGTAGGATAACATTTCAGAGTAAATCGTTAGGATAACTGGTCCCCTTGAGTACCAGTACCAATGCCAGCAACAGTCAGACCAGCAGCAATCAGTAAGAGGGTTAGAGACCTCACAAGTCAAATTGCTTTTGATAACAACAATAGAGGAGTTAGTAGTCACTCAGATTGCAACACATGGAAGGGAATCTCCAGAACACACTTCTGATGGTCAACACACATGCCACTAATAAATATAGCCCTCTATCCCCCTTAACACGTGTCGAGGTCGACATCAATTCTTACTGACCTCCAGGCATTGACCTGGAAATGATCCGATGACGTCAGACTCATTCTGAACAGGTCGCAACCTACCCGGATACTTGGTTCTTTCCCTTGGCATGTGCGCTTATGTAAGCATCAACGCACGCGTTCAATGGAACATTTAATGAGGATTTATGCTCGGATCACCTAAGGGTGCCGAAGAAAATACCAGCCTCAGTAAAGTTGAAAATGTACTCTGCCTTTAAATCTACAGCTACAGAACTCACCGGTTTCTCCCCAGATGTCCATAGGTCCTCCCTGTAGACTGCCCAAAAGCTAGGGCCTTACAGCTGTAGACTTATCATATAGTTATCAACTTAGGATAGTGCCCTAAGCAACACCCCGCCAATTAGGAACACCCTACATATGACATTAGAGTCATTTTGCCAGGACCTTGGACGTATATACACCTTTGACACTTAGGAAGTGATAGAGACGTAAACAAAGTCCCCATACAACCATCACTTAGTGGCACAACGCCGCTCATTTGGGAAGTAATTATATATTTTGTGAGTGCGTGTGCGTTGTTAACATCTGCCTAAATTACTGCCCAGATCTTCCAGTCTGGACGACCAGATGACGTGTCCGGGAAACAGCGATCCCAATCCGGACATCCGCTGCCAGTCCTTGTGGTGGACTGCTCCGCTTCCAGAGAGCCTTTCCAAGGTAAACCACCAGAGAGGGACCGCAACGATGATCCACAACCAGGACATCACGTGGTCATTATTATGTTGGTTGGCAGAATAATCACATGATCCAAACCACCAGGGGGGGACTGTCATGACTGTCCTTGGGGGAGTATCATAGGCAGCCCTCCCCCTCTCTCTCTCTCTTTCTCTCTCTCCACAGTTTTATGACTTAACGACAGGTTGTAAATTCCTGGAGGGACCCTCTCCCCCTTTGGACATGCAGTATTGAGGGAGAGAGAACAAAGAGAGACTTGGCCAAACTCCTAATCCCCAAAATGGGAGAATTAAACTACATTTCTTCTGTTGAGACTGTGGGAATGGTCCGTGGACAGTTATGACGAGTGTGTTTCATTTGGTGGTCTCATGAAGGACAGGAAACACACATAACGGTATCTCTTAAAGTATACATTTCTGTCAGGTTTACATCTAAATATTGTGAAACGTATGTGAATAAACATGAAACTATTTGTGAAAAGATGTAATGTGATGTTAACCTTCTAAATGAGAGTATGGATTTTCATATAAAGATTAACTAGTCGTGAGCCCAGACATCACTTTAGGCGTCATAGAACCGCCCCTTCTTCCACAGAGTATAAAACCCACTTCCTACAAAAATATACATTAAGTCAGAGAACGTCGGGACAGAGTCCCCACGTTGGAATGGCTGCAATTCAATAGGCCACGGAGACCATACAGCTGTAGTTTTGGCTACACGGCTGGAAATGGTTAAACTCTGAGACTATCGATTCACTACAGAAGGAGCAAATTCTAGACAAACACGAATTACTAGCCTGCAGCTAGAATTTACGTAAACCTAAAACGAGGATACCAACAACCGCCGAAGCATCTATTCTATGAGAACATTTCCGAATGGTACTCTGAAGTATCCATACTAACTACCTACAACCACGAAAGACATTGTGACTTCTGGGAAAGTTAAACCAGAGACTCTGATGAACTCTACAGGAGGACCGAGTGTTTTCAACGGAGAGACAACAACGACATCCAGGCGTAAATATGTACATTTGGAATTTCTTTCAGAAGGAGTGGCCGTTCATGTGCAAAGCATTAGCATTATCCACTGTGTGTCGTGAATCCATTTAGTCTTTCCCGCTCTTTCTCAGTCCCCACCCCTTTCCTTTTGTCTACCAAGCGGTCATATCAGCTTCGTCCGCTAGGGACTTTTTCTTTGTATCATTGTTAGTAACCAATATCTACTGTTTGTTTGTTATGTAATTCTTTGTGATTATTTAGTTAGTTAGTAAATAAAGAATTAAGCCAATTTGTATATTACTGATTCAATATGGAAACTAGGGTTCGTGCAGATATCCAAGGGTTTGCAACGTTCAGTAATGAGAACTGATGAGGTAACAATTAATAATCATTAATGGAAGACTAATTGATCAGATATTAAAATATCTGAAGAGTTATGTTCAGGAAATTACAACTCTAAATATTTTCCCGTGGTGCCCCGACTTCCTAGTTAATTCATGTTTACATAATTAGTTTAATCACGTAATAATTAAACCTAGAGAATTGATTTCATAATATACAGTCTTCACATTTAATGATAGTCCAGACACGACCACAGATAGGCTTACTACAGACTCTGACAAGCATTTACAGACAGACAGCATGGCATTCCTTCTCCTACAGCTTCTTTATTGTTCAGGTGGTTACGGTGCAGTAATAGTGGTTAGAGCTGTAACATTACAGTGGTGTAATTCTGGTGACTTTCCCCAAATTCTCAGGTTTTCCAGAAATCACGGTTTAAGGATTCCTGGATTTTCTGCTTATTTCTGCAAAACAACGTGAATCTTCCAACCGGGATTTCTGGAAAACCTGGGAATTTTGTTAAAGTTACCGTAATTTTGCAACCCTACACAGCAGTAATAGTAACAGCACTGAGAGGGACAGGTTACAGTGGAGACACAGGACTCTGGGTTACAGTGGAGACACAGGGCTCAGGGTTACAGTGGAGACACAGGGCTCTGGGTTACAGTGGAGACACAGGGCTCTGGGTTACAGTGGAGACACAGGGCTCAGGGTTACAGTGGAGACACAGGGCTCTGGGTTACAGTGGAGACACAGGGCTCTGGGTTACAGTGGAGACACAGGGCTCTGGGTTACAGTGGAGACACAGGGCTCTGGGTTACAGTGGAGACACAGGGCTCTGGGTTACAGTGGAGACACAGGGCTCTGGAAAATTCCATCAGTTGCACACAAATAAAGGTTACAAGCAATAACATCTGCTAAATATGTGTATGTGACCAATAACATTTGATTTGATTTGAAATACCTTTTTGTGCATAGAGCACAGTGATAGAGGCCAGCGACAGGGTTGTAGTAGATTGGTAATAATGGTATGGTATGGTATGGTGTGGTATGGCTGCGCAGAGATACATTATATGCCAGTAACAGGCTGCGCAGAGATACATTATATGCCAGTAACAGGCTGTGTAGAGATACATTATCTGCCAGTAACAGGCTGCGTAGAGATACATTATATGCCAGTAACAGGCTGCGTAGAGATACATTATATGCCAGTAACAGGCTGTGTAGAGATACATTATATGCCAGTAACAGGCTGTGTAGAGATACATTATCTATAAATCACTAACGTATACATAATGCATAAAATGATAATATATTAACATGGTATTCATTATCTCTCCAATGATAATGTAAGGAAAGCCAACAATGCCATGAAAATAATGCCAATATAACTTGAGGTTATTAAAGCTATAAAGCCTTTATGAACCAGTATGACACTTCATAGCAGATGAGAAAGCCTTTATGAACCAGTATGACACTTCATCGCAGAGATGAGAGAACCTTTATGAACCAGTATGACACTTCATAGCAGAGATGAGAGAACCTTTATGAACCAGTATGACACTTCATAGCAGAGATGAGAAAACCTTTATGAACCAGTATGACACTTCATAGCAGATGAGAAAGCCTTTATGAACCAGTATGACACTTCATAGCAGAGATGAGAAAGCCTTTATGAACCGGTATGACACTTCATAGCAGAGATGACGCGTTGTGAAAAAACAAAGCCTCTATGGCCAAGATGTTGTTTTGCAGACAGTAACTGATGAGGCATGTGGTGTGACCAGTCAGTAGTTTAATGAAGACTATGATGACCGGAGTCATTCTACACAGCAAGAGTCTCACCTCCTCACCTGTAATACACATTGCTATATTAGCTACTTAAACAGATTACAACCAATCGGGTAATTTTCTAGCATTTAATATGTGCAATAAATATGAAATAAATTAAGCCACGACCCGTAAAAGTAAAACATGACACTGATCTTATAAAAGCTAAACATTCCATCCATGTTTCATAAAATCCCTTCAGATGAATGGGTTTATTTTAATGCCGTAATCCCTGTTGAAATGTAAATTAAACTGCAGTAGAAGAACGGCCCCCCCCCCTAATACACAGCAATCTGACAACTCAGATATACTTTTCTCTCCGTTTTAGATCATGTGTCGAACTCAAGGTTGTTTTGAATTATTATTATTTTTTATTCTGGAAAACAAAAACTGCGGCCCGCTGGGAAAAGGAGTTTGACACCCCCCCCGTGCTTTAGCTAGTTAAGAGTGAGGAATAGTCACATGTACAACAAACACCGTCTACACAAGACACTGTCATGAACTACGGGACAACGGACAGAAAATAGCTCTTGTCGTTAGTTACCTCGGTCACTTTTACATCGATGTTTAACCTGGAGATTATAATGGGTCTGATTCAGACTTGAGATAAGTCGACATAACGTGGATATAAAACATGGACTTAAGTAAAACATATTGTTGACTTAAGTCCATGTTAAGTCACCTTATGTCAAGTCTAAATAGGGCCTAATGTGTATTGACCGTCTTAAATAAATGTCATAAATAAAAGATGAGACAGTAAGATGGGTAGTAGGCAGCATCACCCTCGGCAGACAGACAGTAAGATGGGTAGCAGGCAGCATCACCCTCGGCAGACAGACAGTAAGATGGGTAGCAGGCAGCATCACCCTCGGCAGACAGACAGTAAGATGGGTAGCAGGCAGCATCACCCTCGGCAGACAGTGGGTAGTAGTGTGCGTTTGGCAGACGCTTTTTATCCAGTGTCTTACAGTCATGCGTGCATACATTTTGGTGTATAGGTGGTCCCGGGAATCAAACCCACTATCCTGCCATTGCAGGCGCTATGCTCTACCAAATGATCTACAAGAGGAAGTGAGCGAATGATCTACAAGAGGAAGTGAGCGTTTTAATACTCTAACTGTACGTCTGAACAGTGCTTGCCTTGGCGCTGGTGCTTCTTTTGGGCGCCGGCTACCATTTTATATTCAGGCGCCAGAACTACGCAATGACAGGCAACAGAACATAATGAATGTGTCGGATCTCCGTTCAGTGAAGCTCGCGACCCCAAGTCAAGCACTGTCTGCGTATGAACACAAACCCAACGCTGTGGCCTAGAAACCTCGAGACAGACAGATGGGCAGGAGCAACGGGGCAGGTTGAAGGTGGAGCCTATGTCAGCAGGGCGGGTTGTGGGTGGAGCCGATGTCAGCAGGGCGGGTTGTGGGTGGAACCGATGTCAGCAGGGCGGGTTGTGGGTGGAGCCTATGTCAGCAGGAGGCGGTGCACTCTTTGGAGCTGAGGCTGTGATAGGACGAGACGGTGGACCTGCTCCTGACCACGCGAACACGGCATCATCACCTTCCCCACCAGCACCATGTCCCCCCTCTTCTCCTCCTGGACCTGCAGACAGACAGACACTTGTTACAGACCTGTACACCCCCTGGACAGGACACTAGCCTATCTGCTGTTTCTGTAGTGAGACAGCTTGATGTACAGGACACCCCCTGGACAGGACACTAGTATGTCTCCTGTTTCTGTAGTGAGACAGCTTGATGTACCAGTACACCCCCTGGAGAGGACACTAGTCTATCTCCTGTTTCTGTAGTGAGACAGCTTGATGTACCAGTACACCCCCTGGAGAGGACACTAGTCTATCTCCTGTTCCTGTTACTGTAGTGAGACAGCTTGATGTACAGGACACCCCCTGGACAGATGCTGAGTGCCAAGCAGAGATGCATCAGGTCCCATTTTTACAGTCTTTGGTTTGACTCGACCAGGTATTGAACTCCCAACCTTTCAATCTCCGGGGTGGACACTAACCTCAAGGTCACCTGAGTTGGGTATTTCCTACATCAGTGGTCACCAACCTTTTCTGAGTCAAGATAACTTTCGCATTGAAAAAGCAAGTCGAGATCTACGACTTACGTTTTTGAATTCATGTTAAAACAAAATCTAACATCAACATCAATAAAAACAGTTGTGTAAGAATGAGGTTAGAGCAGTAGGCCTAATACATTATCACAGCATAGCGGCTATATGCCTGGTCTAATACATTATCACAGCATATCGCTATATGCCTGGCCTAATACATTATCACAGCATAGCGGCTATATGCCTGGCCTAATACATTATCACAGCATTGTGGCTATATGCCTGGCCTAATACATTATCACAGCATAGTGGCTATATGCCTGGTCTAATACATTATCACAGCATAGCGGCTATATGCCTGGTCTAATACATTACCACAGCATATCGGCTATATGCCTGGCCTAATACATTATCACAGCATAGCGGCTATATGCCTGGTCTAATACATTATCACAGCATATCGGCTATATGCCTGGCCTAATACATTATCACAGCATATCGGCTATATGCCTGG
>QNTS01002291.1:142589-158890 GCA_003317085.1 Hucho hucho | reverse complement strand
ACACAGAGAGAGAGACACACACACACACACAGAGAGACAGAGAGAGAGAGAGAGAGAGAGAGAGAGAGAGACACACCCGCAAAAACAGATCGTTTAGACTACACCAATGTTCACAGCGTATTTCAGGCTGCCAGTGGACAGCTAGTCATGGTACTGTTGTGGACGGGACACTGTCGACCAGGGCACTGTGTACAGCTCACCTGTTTAAAAGACTAAGCCAAGATATGCTGATTTTTCCCTGTGTATTTTAGTGCTGCTATTCTGAAAATGCTGCACAGGGAACTGTGTACAGCTCACCTTGGCATAGGCCTTAGTCTCAGCAAACTTGATCTTGAAGTCAAACATCTCAGCTGGAGGTTGCTGCTGTTGCTCTGCTGTGGCTTCCTGCTGGCTGGTCAGCTCTCTGTTCACCTCCTGCAGGTGAGCGGTCAGCTCACGGTACTTCTTGATGGTCTGTTGATAGTCAGCGACGGTCTCCTGAGCAGCTTCCACCCGTTTCTCCGCTTCCCTGACCCTGCCTCCGCCCAGATCCAGCATCTCTCTTAGCTCCAGCTCCGTCTCTCTGGCGTTCTCCTGCAGCTCATCGTTCATTTCATTGATGGCTTCCTGCAGAACGGACCAGGTCAAGCTCATGTGTTTTTTTGTAAAGCAAAACGTGTCAGTGAAGGTACTACGCTGTGTACCGACCGACCCCATATATTTTTTTAACTGCATTGTTGGTTAGGGTCTCATAAGTAAGCATTTCACTGTAATCCTGTTGTATTCGGCGCATGTGACTAATACAATTTGATTTGATACCGAATTCATGTCAGAAAATAAACAGTTCATGAGGGGGAAAACGTATCTGGTAAAAGGCAGACATTTTGGACTTCCCAACAAAAAAGAACTGTCGCATGACAACAGGAATGGAATGGGGTATTGTGATGTCATTATGGGGTATTGTGATGTCATTATGGGAATCGGTGATTTTAGAAACACAAAGTAAAAATAGCCTCTATGTGTAGAGGGATCGGAGTCTGTTTTACTGTGCTCTCACCTTCATCATTATTCACATCATTCGGAAAAGTATTCAGACCCCTTCCCTATGTCCACATTTTGTTACGTTACAGCCTTATTCTAAAATAGATGAAATTGTTTTTTTTCTGTCTCAATACCCCATAATGACATCACAATACCCCATAATGACAAAGCAATACCCCATAATGACATCACAATACCCCATAATGACATCACAATACCCCATAATGGCATCCCAATACCCCATAATGACATCACAATACCCCATAATGACATCACAATACCCCATAATGACATCACAATACCCCATAATGACATCACAATACCCCATAATGACATCACAATACCCCATAATGACAAAGCAAAAACAGTTTTTTTTTTTTTTGGGCCAGATGACCTGGCCTCCGCAATCCCCCGACCTCAGCCAAATTGAAATGGTTTGGGATGAGTCGGAAAAGCAGCCATCAAGTGTTCAGCATGTGGGATGTGGGAACTCCTTCGTGGCTTTTTGGAAAAGCATTCCAGGTGAAGCTGGTTGAGAGAATGCCAAGAGTGTGCAAAGCTGTCAAGGGAAAGGGTGGCTATTTGAAGAACCTCAAATATAAAATATATTTTGATTTGTTTAACACTTTTTTGGTTACTACATGATTCCATATGTGTTATTTCATAGTTTTGATGCCTTCACTACTGCTCCACAATGTAGAAAATAGTGAAATAAAGAAAAACCCTTGAATGAGTAGGTTTTTTAAAACTTTTGAGCGGTAATGTAAGTATTCAGACTCTTTACTCAATACTTTGTTGAAGCACCTTTGGCAACGATTACAGCCTCAAGTCTTCATGGGTATGACGCTACAAGCTTGGCACACCTGTATTTGGGGAGTTTCTCCCATTATTCTCTGCAGATCCTCTCAAGCTCTGTCAGGTTGGATGGGGAGCGTCGCTGCACAGCTATTTTCAGGTCTCTCCAGAGATGTTCGATTAGGTTCAAGTCCGGGTTCTAGCTGGGCCACTCAAGGACATTCAGAGACTTGTCCCAAAGCCACTCCTGCGTTGTCTTGGCTGTGTGCTTAGGGTCGTTGTCCTGTTGGAAGGTGAACCTTCGCCCCAGTCTGAGGTCCTGAGCGCTCTGGAGCAGGTTTTTATCAAGGATCTCTCTGTACTTTGCTCTGTTCATCTTTCCATCGATTCTAACTAGTCTCCCAGTCCCACCACCATGCTTCCCCGTAGGGATGGTGCCAGGTTTCCTCCAGACGTGACGCTTTGCATTCAGGTCAAAGAGTTCAATCTTGGTTTCATCAGACCAGAGAATCTTGTTTCTCATGGTCTGAGAGTCTTTAGGCAAACTCCAAGTGGGCTGTCATGTGCCTTTTACTGAGGAGTGGCTTCTGTCTGGCCACTCTACCATAAAGGCCTGATTGGTGGAGTGTTGCAGAGATGGTTGTCCTTCTGGAAGGTTCTCCCATCTCCACAGAGGATCTCTGGAGCTCTGTCAGAGAGACCATCGGGTTCTTGGTCACCTACCTGACCAAGGCCCTTCTCCCCCGATTGCTCAGTTTGGCCGGGCGGCCAGCTCTAGGAAGAGTCTTGGTGGTTCTTCCATTTAAGAATGATGGAGGCCACTGTGTTCTTGGGGACCTTCAATGCTGCAGAAATGTTTTGGTACCCTTCCCCAGATCTGTGCCTCGACACAATCCTGTCTTGGAGCTCTACGGACAATTCCTTCGACCTCATGGCTTGGTTTTTGCTCTGACATGTGTAGCAGTGTGATGTTGTTCCCCTAGATTATACACCAAGTTGCACACAAGGACCAGTTCAAATAGGCCAGGTCAAGAGGGGATGTTAATAATTTGATAATAATAATAATAATTCAGTGTGTTTTTTTTATTTAATTACAGCTGCATAGCTAATGTTATTTTTTGGTGTACAAACACTTTTTCATATCTATATTGTAAATACACCTGATTGTAAAAGTTTTGTATATTTTGGTTTGGTCCATCGCGGCTTATCTGTATTTACGTACCCTCTTATTGTTCTCTTTTGCCTGATCTTCAGCTAGCAAGGTGCCTGAGAACTATGACTGCGCCAAGGGCTAACATATTGGGTGTTGTCTCTTCGTGTGCAGGGCAAATAAAAAGTCAACAAGCAGAACTCCAGTTGTGGCAGTGTCCTCAATAAATTACACAACGCAGAACGAACTGCGCTACACATGCACTGTCAACTGTGGGACCTTTATATAGACAGGTGTGTGCCTTTCCAAATTATGTCCAATCAATTGAATTTACCACAGGTGGACTCCAATAAAGTTGTAGAAACATCTCAAGAATGATCGATGGAAACAGGATGCACATGAGCTCAATTACGAGTCTCATAGCAAAGGGTCTGAATACTTATGTAAATAAGATATTTCTGTTTTTACTATTTTATACATTTGCACACGTTTCTAAAAACCTGTTTTCGCTTCGTCATTATAGGGTATTGTGATGTCATTATAGGGTATTGTGATGTCATTATGGGGTATTGTGATGTCATTATGGGGTATTGTGATGTCATTATAGGGTATTGTGATGTCATTATAGGGTATTGTGATGTCATTATGGGGTATTGTGATGTCATTATGGGGTATTGTGATGTCATTATAGGGTATTGTGATGTCATTATAGGGTATTGTGACGTCATTATAGGGTATTGTGATGTCATTATAGGGTATTGTGATGTCATTATGGGGTATTGTGTGTAGTTTGAGGAGGAAAAAAATAAATGTAATCAATTTTACAATAAGACTGTAACGTAACAAAATGTGTAAAAAGGTAAGGGGTCTGAATACTTTCCGAATGCACTGTACACATTCAGTGAAGTGGTCTGTGGTGTGTCTGTCCTAGTTGGTCTGTGGTGTGTCTGTCCTAGTTGGTCTGTGGTGTGTCTGTCCTAGTTGGTCTGTGGTGTGTCTGTCCTAGTTGGTCTGTGGTGTGTCTGTCCCAGTTGGTCTGTGGTGTGTCTGTCTGTCCCAGTTGGTCTGTGTTGTGTCTGTCCCAGTTGGTCTGTGGTTTTTCTGTCCCAGTTGGTCTGTGGTGTGTCTGTCCCAGTTGGTCTGTGGTGTGTCTGTCCCAGTTGGTCTGTGGTGTGTCTGTCCCAGTTGGTCTGTGGTGTGTCTGTCCCATTTCGTCTGTGTTTGTTCCAGTTTGTCTGTGGTGAGTCTGTGTCTGTCCCAGTTGGTCTGTGGTGAGTCTGTGTCTGTCCCAGTTTGTCTGTGGTGAGTCTGTGTCTGTCCCAGTTGGTCTGTGGTGTGTCTGTCTCACCAGATCAATGACGGTCTCTCTCAGCTCTCTGACTTTCTCCTCCAGGTCTAGATTCCTCTCTGTCAGAGTCTCCACCATCTCCTCAGCTCCTAGAGCCCCATCCACCTGGAACACAGACCACAACACAACCATCAGCCCCATCCACCTGGAACACAGATCACAACACAACCATCAGCCCCATCGACCTGGAACACAGATCACAACACAACTATCAGCCCCATCCACCTGGAACACAGACCACAACACAACCATCAGCCCCATCCACCTGGAACACAGATCACAACACAACCATCAGCCCCATCCACCTGGAACACAGATCACAACACAACCATCAGCCCCATCCACCTGGAACACAGACCACAACACAACCATCAGCCCCATCCACCTGGAACACAGACCACAACACAACCATCAGCCCCATCCACCTGGAACACAGACCACCCCTCATAGCCTGGTTCCTCTCTACCCAGTACAGCCAGTAGAGGACAGGCCACCCCTCAGAGCCTTGAAATAATAATATATAAGAACGTGGGGTTTTATAATAATGTAGCCTAATATAGCCTCTCAACCTTCTCCACTGCAGCCCTGTCGGTGAGAATGGGGGCGTGCTCGGTCCTCCTTTTCCTGTAGTCCACAATCATCTCCTTTGTCTTGGTTACGTTGAGGAAGAGGTTGTTATTCTGGCACCACACGGCCAGGTCTCTGACCTCCTCCATATAGGCTGTCTTGTTGTTGACGGTGATCAGGCCTGCCACTGTTGTGTCACCTGCAAATTTAATGATGGTGTTGAAGTCGTGCCTGGCCGTGCAGTCATGAGTGAACAGGGAGAACAGGAGGGGACTGAGCACGCACCCCAGAGGGGCCCCTGTGTTGAGGATCTGCGTAGCGGATGTGTTGTTACCTACCCTTACCACCTGGGGGCGGCCCGTCAGGAAGTCCAGGATCCAGTTGCAGAGGGAGGTGTTTAGTCCCAGGATCCTTAGCGTAATGATGAGCTTTGTGGGCACTATGGTGTTGAACGCTGAGCTATAGTCAATGAATAGCATTCTCACATAGGTATTCCTTTTGTCCAGGTGGGAAAGGGCTGTGTGGAGTGCAATAGAGATTGCATCATCTGTGGATCTGTTGGGGCAGTATGCAAATTGGAGTGGGTCTAGAGTTTCTGGGATGATGGTGTTGATGTAAGCCATGACCAGCCTTTCAAAGCACTTCATGGCTACACTAGGCAGGTTACCTTGGTGTTCTTGGGCACAGGCACTATGGTGGTCTGCTTAAAACATGTTGGTATTACAGACTCGGACAGGGAGAGGTTGAAAATGTCAGTGAAGACACTTGCTAGTTGGTCAGCGCATGCTCGCAGTACACGTCCTGGTAATGTGTGAATGTTGACCTGTCTAAAGGTCTTACTCACATCGGCTGCGGAGAGCATGATCACACATTCTTCCGGAACAGCTGGTGCTCTCATGCATGTTTCGGTGTTATTTGCCTCGAAGCGAGCATAGAAGTAGTTTAGCTCGTCTGGTAGGCTCGTGTCACTGGGCAGCTCTCGGCTGTTCTTCCCTTTGTAGTCTGTAATGGTTTGCAAGCCCTGCCACATCCGACGAGCGTCAGAGCCGGTGTAGTACGACTCGATCTTAGTCCTGTATTGACGCTTTGCCTGTTTTTATGGTTCGTCGGAGGGCATAGCGGGATTTCTTATAAGCTTCCGGGTTAGAGTCCCGCTCCTTGAAAGCGGCAGCTCTAGCCTTTAGCTCAGTGCGGATGTTGCCTGTAATCCATGGCTTCTGGTTGGGGCGTGTACGTACAGCCACTGTGCGGACGACGTCATAGATGCACTTATTGATGAAGCCAATAAGCCTCAATGCCATCGGAGGAATCCCGGGAACATATTCCAGTCTGTGCTAGCAAAACAGTCAGGAGGGCGAGGGAGAGCTTTGTATGCGTCTCTGTGTGTGGAGTATAGGTGGTCCAGAGTTCTTTTCCCTCTGGTTGCACATTTAACATGCTGATAGAAATTTGGTAAAACTGATTTAAGTTTCCCTGCATTAAAGTCCCCGGTTCTTTAATCAGCACAAAAGTTTTCAGCTGTGCTAACATAATTGCAAAAGGTTTTTCTAATGATCAATTCGCTTTTTAAAATGATAAACTTGGATTAGCTAACGCAACGTGCCATTGGAACACAGGAGTGATGGTTGCTGATAATGGGCCTCTGTACGCCTGTGTAGATATTCCATAAAAAATCAGCTGTTTCCAGCCTACAATAGTCATTTACCACATTAACAATGTCTACACTGTTTTTCTGATCAATTTGATGTTATTTTAATGGACAGAAAAATGTGGTTTTCTTTAAAAAACAAGGACATTTTTAAGTGACCCCAAACTTTTGAACGGTAGTGTACGTGTTATGGCGTTACATCCCCTGCTATACTGTGGATAAAGAGTTACCTGTCTAACAGAACACAGAGGGTGTTCTTTAATGGAAGCCTCTCCAACATAATCCAGGGATTCAGGAATTCCCCAGGGTAGCTGTTTAAGCCCCTTGCTTTTTTTCAATTTTTACTAACGACATGCCACTGGCTTTGAGTAAAGCTGTGTGTCTATGTATGTGGATGACTCAACACTATACACATCAGCTACTACAGTGGTCTGAAATTAAACACTAAACAAAGAGCTGCAGTTAGATTCAGAATGGGTGGCAAGGACTGAATGCATTGTATTTGGGACAAATCATTCCCTAAATCCTAAACCTCAACTGAATCTTGTAATAAATAATGTGGAAATTGAGCAAGTTGAGGTGACTAAACTGTTTGGAGTAACCCTGGATTGTAAACTGTCATTGTCAAAACATATTGATACAACAGTAGTTAAGATGGGGAGAAGAAGTCTGTCCATAATAAAGCACTGCTCTGCCTTCTTAACAACACTATCAACAAGGCAGGTCCTACAGGCCCTAGTTTAGTCACACCTGGACTACTGTTCAGTCGTGTTGGGCAGGTGCCAGAAAGAGGGACTTAGGAAAATTACAATTGGCTCAGAACAGGGCAGCACGGCTGGCCCTTGGATGTACACAGAGAGCTAACATTAATAATATGCATGTCAATCTCTCTTCATCACTACTTGTATTTGTGAGAGCTATTGACATGTTGAATGAACCGAGCTATCTGTCTAAACTACTGGCACACAGCTCAGGCACCCATGCATACCCCACAAGACATGCCACCAGAGGTCTCTTCACAGTCCCCAAGTCCAGAACAGACTAAGGGAGGCGCACAGTACTAAATAGAGCCATGACTACATGGAACTCTATTCCACGTAAGGTAACTGATGCAGGCGGTAGAATCAGATTTAAAAATACACCTTATGGAACAGCGGGGACTGTGAAAAAACACTAATGGGCATCCATAATAAATTCAAATGCAAACACACAGGAAGCTGTCATAGGGTGTATCATTCAGCGCGCAAAGCCCTGACCTGCCATCCTCCTGGGCAATTATGTGTGAAACACATCTCACTGTCCTAGAAATACCTCCGACCTGATGGAAAACAAGCCCAGATTCCACCGGGGTGACATTCACCTTGAAAACGTAGATTAATTAACCGTATAACCATGGGACTGTGCTGTGTGCTGACCTGTTCTTTGAGTTCATCGATGGTCCTCTCGGCCAGTTTCATCTCCTCCTGGAGTTTCTCTCTCTGAGTCCTCAGGGTGTCCAGCTCCGTGCTCTTCCTCTCTGTCTGCTTCTGGAGCTTCACATGTTCCTGCTTCTCAGACACAGACAGGTCACGCATCCTACACAGAGACAAAGTATATTTATAAACACATGTTCCTGCTTCTCAGAGACAGACAGGTCATGCATCCTAACACAGAGAAAATGTTATTTTAACCTTTATTTAACGAGTCAAGTCAGTTAAGAACAAATTCTTACTTACAATGACGGCCTAGGAACAGTGGGTTAACTGCCTTGTTCAGGGGCAGAACGACAGATATTTACCTTGTCAGCTCAGGGATTTGATCTAGCAACCTTTTGGTTACTGGCCCAAAGCTCTAACCACTAGGCTCTAACCACTAGGCTACCTGCATACTGTATATACTGAACAAAAATATAAACGCAACATGCAACAACTTCAACTATTTTACTGTAAGTAAATCAACCGAATGAAATATAGTCATTAGGCCCCACCCACTGGGGAGCTAGGCCCAGCCAATCAGAATTAGTTTTTCTCCACAAAAAGGCTTTATTACAGACAGAAATACTCCTCAGTTTAATCAGCTGTCGGGGTGACTGGTCTCAGACGATCCCACAAGTGAAGAAGCCTGATGTGGAGGACCTGGACTGGCGTGGTTACATGTGGTCTGCGGTTGTCAGTCCGGTTGGACATACTGCCAAATTCTCTAAAATGACGTTGGAGGCAGCTTATGGTAGAGAAATTAACATTAAATTATCTGGCAAAAGCTCTGGTGGACATTCCTGCAGTCAGCATGCCAACTGCACTCTCCCTCAGAACTTCAGACATCTGTGGCATTGTGTTGTGTGACAAAACTGCACATTTTAGAGTGGCCTTTTATTGTCCCCAGCACAAGGTGCACCTGTGTAATGATCATCCTGTTTAATCCGCTTCTTAATATGTCACACCTGTCAGGTGGATGGATTATCTCGGCAAAGGAGAAATGCTCACTAACAGGGATGTAAATATATTTGTGCACAACATTTTAGAGAAATAAACTTTTTGTGCGTAACGAACATTTCTGGGATCTTTTATTTCAGCTCATGAAACATGGGACCAACACTTTACATGTGGCATTTATATTTTTGTTCAGTATACATACAGTAAGCACGTACACATACACACATACACTGTCACATTCACGCTCAAGTACACACACACACACACTCACATACCTGACAAGAGCTTCCTTCAACCTGCCGTTCTGCTCCTCCAGCTGTTTGACATGATAACTGGAAGCAGCACCGTCTGAACCTGATGAAACAACAAGTTGGTGTGTGTGTACTTGATGTGCGTGTGAGCGTGCGCGGCGTGCTAGTCTGCGTCCCTGCGTCTCCTACCTTTCTCCTCTATCTCGTGTTTTAGGATCTCCAGGTCCATGGTGAGCTCATCTAGCTTCTCCTTCAGTGACTCCACCTCCTGCTGCAGGGACTCTGCCCGCTCCTCAGCCATCTCCTTGTCCAGCGTGGCCATCTCTATAGCGTCAGCCGTGTCTGCCATCTCCTCCATGTAGTGCTCCTTCGCCTCCTGGGCCTCCTTCGCCTCCTAAAGGGAGTATATGGAGGATAGAGAGTCAGTTAACTTCTTAGGGAGCGGCTCCCGAGGTGACGGTTTTGGAGAGTCTGGCATGCCCAAAGTAAAATGCCTCCCACTCAGGCCCGGAAAATAGGATATGCACATAATTAGTACTATTGGATAGGAAACACTCTGAAGTTTCTAAGAGTGTTAAAATATTGTCTGTGAGTATAACAGAACTGATATAACAGGCGAAAACCCGAGGATCTTCTGTCCTGGAAAAAGTGATTTTGACACATTGCCTCATTTTGAAGCCCTCCGTATTGAAAACAGACATATATGGGAGTAAGATTGCAGTACCTATTGCTTCCACTGGATGTCAACAGTCTCTAGACAGTGTTTGGTGATGTTAGGTTGCTCTGGATGGTAATAGAAGAAGAATTTCGAAGTGGTCATCGGATGTAAACAGAAGAGGATGCGCGTTCACGGGCTCGCGCGCGCTGTGGTTTTTTCCTTTCCTATCGTCCAGTTTATAATCCGGTTGAAATATTATTGTAAATATACATAAAAGGGTTCCTAAGGATACATTATCAATGATGTTTGATTGTTCTTGGACAAGTGTATAGGTATAGGTTGAACGCGTTCTCTTCATGGTTCAATGGGCGAGTGGACGCTGTATTTTATGATCATAACGCGCCAACCAAACAGAGATTTATGGATATAATAAATGACTTTTTCTAACAAAAGAACCATTGGATGTCTTTGTTGGACACTTGGGAAGCCCTCAGCAGAAGTTCTTCAAAAGGTAAGGGATTTGTTTTCGCTGTGAAATGTGTTTTGTGTGAACCGCGATGGTTTATGAATTTATGCTAATGGTAAAATATTGGAGGTGCTACCCTCTAAAAATTTAATGTTGTGCTTTCGCTGTAAAGCCTTTTTGAAATCTGACAACGCTGTGATATTGCCAAGAAGCAGAGATTTTGATGACTATGTAACACTTGTATATTGATGAATGTTTAATAATTCAACTTTTGGATTTTGAATTTGGCGCCTTGCATTTCACCGGTTAGTTTCGGGAGTGGCACCCCACTGCTCCCTAAGTAGTTAAGAGTCCACTACTGATATGATGCTGGGATAACAAGAGTCCACTACTGATATGATGCTGGGATAACAAGAGTCCACTACTGATATGATGCTGGGATAACAAGAGTCCACTACTGATATGATGCTGGGATAACAAGAATCTACTACTGATATGATGAATTAGAAGTACTGTGAGGTAAACTGATGAATTAGTAGTATTGTGAGGCAAACTGATGAATTAGAAGTACTTTGAGGTAAACTGATGAATTAGAAGTACTGTGAGGTAAAGTGATGAATTGAAGCATTGTGAGGTAAAGTGATGCTTTCTTTACCTTCTTGGCCTCTTTGAGTTGTTTTGTCAGGTCGTTCTGCTGCTCTTGCATCTTGTTCTTCCATTCCTGGAGCTGCTCCAGCTGGATCTTATGTTTCTCCAGCTCCTTCAGCTTGACCTTCATAATAACAATAATAACAATAACAATATTATAAATAATAGCAATAACAATAATAACAACATTATCATAATAATACACTTTATTTGTATAGCACAATTGATACATATACAGCCACTGTAGATGAAATAGATAATTTTTCTTGACCAACCAATTTAGTTTTGTCATTTTTTTTCAGAGGGGGGGTTACAGGCTAAAAAAATATATATATAGATCAAACGAATGCAAAGATAAACCCTTTCCCCCCCTTAGTCCCCACCCCACCTGATTTAGAGGACACAGTGAACAGTTGGGAGTTGGGACCAATTTCATCGTAAAAGGCTAACCTTGGTGTTAAATACATTCTGTGGACAAACTTAAAATATATAGGTTGATGGTTTGGATTACAGGATGCCAAGGTCATATTCTGTTCCAGTTCAAAGTGTTGTTCAGATTCAATTAGATTTGTGGACCATACTTTTTAACGGCTAGCTCAGAATATGAGCTTTCCAAAAGTTGTTTATGTATTATAAAGATCAGTCCTTTCGGGAGCCCAGATAAATTATTTATAAATCTCATCATTGGATGGTTCCGGTAGTTACGTTGCAAATATCTAAAAAAAGAGTTGTGTAATGTGTATGTATCTTTCACATCTTGGAATATTCTTCAACCATTACTGTCCATGATATTGGTAAGGGTACAGATTCTACATTTGGACCATTGTATGGGCATGCCATTTTGATTCCCAGTTACATTATTTAAAAATGTTGCACCAAATACTAATTGTGTGAGCAATAATAGGACAAAAGTGTATTTTACATTGTTTAAGGGATATATCAGAGAAGACCACCTCTTCCAGGGCAATAGGAGACACCATATGTCTCTCTATTCTCAGCCAAGGGGCAGAAAGAATCATGTCTAAACAAATTTAGGATGGGGAGAAATGCTAGTGCCTGGAAATACAATTTAAAGTTCTGTACGGATAGTCCTCTTACGTCTTTCCCTTCTTTGTAAATGTGTTAATTTTATCCAGGATCGTTTACCTTGCCATATCCATTTTGAAATCACACTATAGATTTCATCCCAATAGCCAGAAGGGGGATCCATGGGAAGCATTGAACAACAGAAATTCAGCCGTGGCAATTTATTCATTTTGACAATAGATATTCTGTTGGTAAATAAAGCAACTGGGATATTATTCCATCTACTGAGGATGGATTTAATTGATCTGAGTGTATTCAAATCAGATGCAAATTCAGTTGCAATATTTTCAATAAAACCTTTGAATCCCATAGAATCCGGGGGTCATCGACTGAAATTTTTATTGATCATTATGAATTAATTTAGTTACATTTCAGATTGATCACAGAATGTAGTATTTTGTATGAAAGAAATGTTGAAACACCATCTTGTGGTTCTTTTACGAGATTCTGAAAAGTGTAGTTGGCAGTAGTCAGAGTGGTGTCAGACAAGCTAATTGGTCTCATTTCTATTTTCTTGATGAAAGAAAATAGAGGTGTAGATAATGGTATGAACTAATGAGAATGATTTATGCCTATTTGAGTAGAAAGTGTACTCTTTTGTTTTAAGATTATGAAATCAATGAGGTTGTAATCTGAGAATATATGCTGGAGAGCTATGGCATTATAATGATGACAGAACTTCGTGCTTGTTTTTTTAATTTTGTGGACACACAATTGAGATTCGTGGTTGCAAGTACAATTTGCTAATGTGTCATTTAATTTCGCAAGCTTGTATCATGACATGTGAAAGATTGAACAACAGTCGCAAACTTGTAACTTGACATTTGAATACATTCAATACGTTTTGGAAGCATAATTTATTTTCAGAATTGTTACAAGCCATTTACGAGTTTGAATATTCTGCTGTGAATCAAAAATACAGTTGCAGATTTTGATTCTCCTCTAAGTTCTGTCACTATTGTCACGTTACCAAGAGATTGGTAAACTTGTAGAAAGTTTTGTAAATTTGTGGAGAGAGATTCGATTTGACCAGCTCTGGGGACAGGACCTTTTACTCATGACCAATCAGTTCTCTCTGCTAAAACCACAGCCACTTAACCATTGGCTCGATTGTTCCATCAATTAAATCTCTGGAATTAGCTACCCATTTGACCAAGAGATGACGAGGTAAGTAAAACCAAAATGATCTACTTGAAGGTAATCATTTGTTATCTGTGTGCATAGATTTTTTTTTTTGTGGCATGACAGTAGTTTGCTTATCATGTGGAAATATATTGGTACATTTCAGACGAACTCCAGACCAGCCATTGCATTGACAGCCGCTATTGTTTTAGCTAACTGGCCTCTGACATTCATCCGAGCTTTACTATCAACTGGCTAGCTACATCCTCAGGCAGCTTTAGATGTGAGGGGAAAACAAATATATTTGCTAGTTAACCATCTGATTGATAAAGCTAGATAGCTAGCTAAATTGACATTTCTGGGGCAAAGCTAGAAAATAAAAACGATATATTTGCCACAGTTGAAGTCGGAAGTTTACATACACTTAGGTTGGACTCATTAAAACTAGTTTTTCAACCACTCCACAAATTTCTTGTTAACAAACTATATTTTTATGCAAGCTGGTTAGGACATCTGCTTTGTGCATGACACAAGTCAGTTTTCCAACAATTGTTAACAGACAAATTATTTCACTTATAATTCAAACAATAGTACGCAAGTATCAACACCATGGGACCATGCAGCCATCACACCGCTCAGGAAGGAGACGCGTTCTGTCTCCTAGAGATGAATGTACTTTGGTGCGAAAAGTGCAAATCAATCCCAGAACAGCAGCAAAGGACCTTGTGAAGATGCTGGAGGAAGCAGGTACAAAAGTATCTATATCCACAGTAAAACGAGTCCTATATCGACATAACCTGAAAGGCCGTTCAGGAAGGAAGAAGCCACTGCTCCAAAACTGCCATAAAAAAGCCAAACTACGGTTTGCAACTGCACATGAGGACAAAGATCGTACTTTTTGAGAAATGTCCTCTGGTCTGATGAAACAAACATAGAACTGTTTGGCCATAATGACCATTGTTATGTTTGGAGGAAAAAGGGGGAGGCTTGCAAGCTGAAGAACACCATCCCAAATGTGAAGCACGGGGGTGGCAGCATCATGTTGTGGGGTTGCTTTGCTGCAGGAGGGCCTGGTGCACTTCACAAAATAGATGGCATCATGAGGTAGGAAAATTATGTGGATATATTGAAGCAACATCTCAAGACATCAGTCAGGAAGTTAAAGCTTGGTCGCAAATGGGTCTTCCAAATGGACAATGACCCCAAGCATACTTCCAAAGTTGTGGCAAAATGGCTTAAGGACAACAAAGTCAAGTTATTGGAGTGGCCATCACAAAGCCCTGACCTCAATCCCATAAAATATTTGTGGGCAGAACTGAAAAAGCGTGTGCGAGCAAGGACGCCTACAAACCTGACTCAGTTACACCAGCTCTGTCAGGAGGAATGGGCCAAAATTCACCCAACTTATTGTGGGAAGCTTGTGGAAGGCTACCCGAAATGTTTGACCCAAGTTAAACAATTTAAAGGCAATGCTACCAAATACTAATTGAGTGTTTGTAAACTTCTGACACACTGGGAATGTGATGAAAGAAACAAAAGCTGAAATAAATCATTCTCTCTACTATTATTCTGACATTTCACATTCTTAAAATAAAGTGGTGATCCTAACTGACCTAAGACAGGGAATTCTTACTAGGATAAAATGTCAGGAATTGTGAAAAAATGAGTTTAAATGTACAGTGAGGGAAAAAAGTATTTGATCCCCTGCTGATTTTGTATGTTTGCCCACTGACAAAGAAATGATCAGTCTATAATTTTAATGGTAGGTTTATTTGAACAGTGAGAGACAGAATAACAACAAAAAAATCTAGAAAAAAACGTATGTGAAAAATGTTATAAATGGAATTGCATTTTAATGAGGGAAATAAGTATTTGACCCCCTCTCAATGAGAAAGATTTCTGGCTCCCAGGTGTATTTTATACAGATAACAAGCTGAGATTAGGAGCACACTCTTAAAGGGAGTGCTCCTAATCTCAGTTTGTTACCTATATAAAAGACACCTGTCCACAGAAGCAATCAATCAATCAGATTCCAAACTCTCCACCATGGCCAAGACCAAAGAGCTCTCCAAGGATGTCAGGGACACGATTGTAGACCTACACAAGGCTGGAATGGGCTACAAGACCATCGCCAAGCAGCTTGGTGAGAAGGTGACAACAGTTGGTGCGATTATTCACAAATGGAAGAAACACAAAACAACTGTCAATCTCCCTCGGCCTGGGGCTCCATGCAAGATCTCACCTCGTGGAGTTGCAATGATCATGAGAACGGTGAGGAATCAGCCCAGAACTACACGGGAGGATCTTGTCAATGATCTCAAGGCAGCTGGGACCATAGTCACCAAGAAAACAATTGGTAACGCACTACGCCGTGAAGGACTGAAATCCTGCAGCGCCCGCAAGGTCACCCTGCTCAAGAAAGCACATATACATGCCCGTCTGAAGTTTGCCAATGAACATCTGAATGATTCAGAGGACATCTGGATGAAAGTGTTGTGGTCAGATGAGACCAAAATGGAGCTCTTTGGCATCAACTCAACTCGCCGTGTTTGGAGGAGGAGGAATGCTGCCTATGACCCCAAGAACACCATGCCCACCGTCAAACATGGAGGTGGAAACATTATGCTTTGGGGATGTTTTTCTGCTAAGGGGACAGGACAACTTCACCGCATCAAAGGGACGATGGACGGGGCCATGCACCGTCAAATCTTGGGTGAGAACCTCCTTCCCTCAGCCAGGGCATTGAAAATGGGTTGTGGATGGGTATTCCAGCATGACAATGACCCAAAACACACGGTCAAGGCAACAAAGGAGTGGCTCAAGAAGAAGCACATTAAGGTCCTGGAGTGGCCTAGCCAGTCTCCAGACCTTAATCCCATAGAAAATCTGTGGAGGGAGCTGAAGGTTCGAGTTGCCAAACGTCAGCCTCGAAACCTTAATGACTTGGAGAAGATCTGCAAAGAGGAGTGGGACAAAATCCCTCCTGAGATGTGTGCAAACCTGGTGGCCAACTACAAGAAACGTCTGATCTCTGTGATTGCCAACAAGGGTTTTGCCACCAAGTACTAAGTCATGTTTTGCAGAGGGTTCAAATACTTATTTCCCTCATTAAAATGCAATTCCATTTATAA
>QNTS01002291.1:68347-84703 GCA_003317085.1 Hucho hucho | reverse complement strand
TCTCTCTCTCATCATCTTTCTTCCCCTCTCTCCCTCTCATCATCTTTCTTCCCCTCTCTCCCTCTCATCATCTTTCTTCCCCTCTCATCATCTTTCTTCCCCTCCATCTCTCTCTCATCATATTTCTTCCCCTCTCTCTCTCATCATATTTCTTCCCCTGTCCCCATCCCAGACGTCCCTGGGTGACAGTATGCTGATAGGTTTGGTTTGCCTTCAGAGGAACCCAGCCCATCATGTAGTAAGTGTGTGTGTGTGTGTGTGTGTGTGTGTGTGAGAGAGAGAGAGAATGTCCCTAGTGAAGGTAACTGAACTAAATGACTATCGCCCCATAGGACTCACTTCTGTCATCATGAAGTGCTTTGAGAGACTAGTTAAGGATCATATCATCTCCATCTTACCTGACATCCTAGACCCACTTCAATTCGCTTACCGCCCCCAATACGTCCACTGACGATGCAATCGCCTGCACACTGCCCTATCCCATCTGGACAAGAGGAATACCTTTGTAAGAATGCTGTTTGACTATAGCTCAGCCTTCAACACCTCCAAGCTCATCATTAAGATCAGGACCCTGGGTCTGAACCCCACCCTGTGCAACTGGGTCCTGGACTTCCTGACGGGCTGACCCCAGGTGGTGAAGGTAGGCAACAACACCTCCACTACGCTGATCCTGAACACGAGGGTCCCACAGGGGTGCGTTCTCAGCTCCCTCCTGTACTCCCACATCTCCAACTCAATTATCAAGTTTGCTGATGACAACAGTGGTAGGCCTGATTACCGAAAACGACGAGACAGCCTACAGGGAGAAGGTGAGGGCCCTCGGAGTGTGGTGTCAGAAAAACAACCTCTCATTCAACATCAACAAAACAAAGGAGATGATCGTGGACTTCAGGAAACAGCAGAGGGAGCCCTAAACAATGTCACTTTAAACAATGCCACTTTAATAATGTTTACATATCTTACATTACTCATCTCATATGTATATACTGTATTTTATACCATCTATTGCATCTTGCCTATGCAGCTCGGCCATCGCTCATCCATATATTTATATGTACATATTCTTATTCACCCCTTTTAGATTTGTGTGTATAAGGTAGTTATTGGGGAATTGTTAGATTACTTGTTAGATATTACTGCACGGTCAGAACTAGAGGAACAAGCTACATTCGCATTAACATCTGCTAACCATGTGACCAATAACATTTGATTTGAAAACAAAGGAGCTGATGGTGGACTACAGGAGACAGCAGAGAGAGCACGCTCCCATCCACATCGATGGGGCTGCAGTAGAGAGGGTCAAAAGCCTCAAGTTCCTCAGCGTGCATCACTGACGACCTGAAATGGACCCTTCACACAGACTGTGTGGTGAAGAAGGTGGAAACAACCTCAGGATGATTAAGAAATTCGGCTTGGTCTTTAAGACCCTCACAAACCTCTATAGATGCAACATTGAGAGCAGCCTGAAAAGTAGGAGACAGTACAGGTCAAGCTGGGACTGAGAGACTGATAAACAGCTTCTATCTCCAGGCCATCAGACTTAAACAATCACCCACTATCCAATCCCTGCCCTGAACCTTTGGGCTTTTTTACGTAGAAAGTTCAGTACCCTGGTTCGGTTTCCTGGAGTGTGTTTGTGAGAACATTACAGAATAAGTTCATCTTTCACAAAACCTGAAAAACAACCGTTTCATGTTGCGATTAGCAAGATGCACATTCTACATGACATTAGCGAGCTAGCTTTTTTTAGAACCTGGAAAACATCAGGGACAGACTGATATTCTGCAAAAGGTACAGGGATTGGACTGCTGAGGACTGGGGTAAAGTCATTTTCTCTGATGAATCCCCTTTCTGATTATTTTTGCGGCATCCGGAGAAGACAAGGTGAGCGCTACCATCAGTCCTGTGTCATGCCAACAGTAAAGCATCCTGAAACCATTCATGTGTGGGGTTGCTTCTCAGCCAAGGGAGTGGGCTCACTCACAAGTTTGCCTAAGAACACATCCATGAATAAAGAATGGTACCAACACGTCCTCCGAGAGCAACTTCTCCCAAACATCCAGGAACAGTTTGGTGACGAACAATGCCTTTTCCAGCATGATGGAGCACCTTGCCATAAGGCAAAAGTGATAACTAAGTGGCTTGGGGAACAAAACATCGATATTTTGGGTCAATGGCCAGGAAACTCCCCATACCTTAATCCCATTGAGAACTTGTGGTCAATCCTCAAGCTCATGTTCTACCAACTGAGCCACAAGGCTTCCAGAACCAATTCACCTTTAAACAGAACATGGAGTAACGTCAGGCTCCTTTCAGTCCATTATTGCGCTAGGACCATCAATCACAGAAATAGGATACCATAGTGAGAGTGTGTAGGAGGACCCTGATACTGTGTACGAGGCTAACTAGCGTGCGCGTGCGCGTGTGTGTGTGTGTGTGTGTGTGTGTGTGTGTGTGTGTGTGTGTGTGCGCGCGCGCGCGCGCACGACCCTGATCTCTGAGGGGTCTTTGGGCTTGTTTGCTAACTACCTCTCTCAGAGTGCAATGTGTAAAGTCAGAAAATCTGCTGTCTCAGCCACTGCCTCTCACCAAGGGAGTACCCCAAGGCTCAATCCTAGGCCCCACTCTCTTCTCAATTTACATCAACAACATAGCTCGGGCAGTAGGAAGCTCTCTCATCCATTTATATGCAGATGATACAGTCTGATACTCAGCTGGCCCCTCCCTGGATTTTGTGTTAAATGCTCTACAACAAAGTTTTCTTAGTATCCAACAAGCTTTCTCTACCCTTAACCTTGTTCTGAACACCTCCAAAACAAAGGTCATGTGGTTTGGTAAGAAGAATGCCCTTCTCCCCACAGGTGTGATTACTACCTCTGAGGATTTAGAGCTTGAGGTAGTCACCTCATACAAGTACTTGGGAGTATGGCTAGACGGTGCACTGTCCTTCTCTCAGCACATATCAAAGCTGCAGGCTAAAGTTAAATCTAGACTTGGTTTCCTCTATCGTAATCACTCCTTTTTCACCCCAGCTGCCAAACTAAACCTGATTCAGATGACCATCCTACCCATGCTAGATTACGGAGACATAATTTATAGATCGGCAGGTAAGGCTGCTCTCGAGCGGCTAGATGTTCTTTACCATTCGGCCATCAGATTTCAAATCAAATCAAAGTTTATTTGTCACGTGCGCCGAATACAACAGGTGTAGAGCTTACAGTGAAATGCTGAATACAGGCTCTAACCAATAGTGCAAAAAAAAGGTATTCGGTGAACAATAGGTAAGTAAATAAATAAAAACAGTGAAAAATAACAGTAGCGAGGCTACATACAGACACCGGTTATTCAGGCTGATTCAGGTAGTATGTAGATATGGTTAAAGTGACTATGCATATATGATGAACAGAGAGTAGCAGTAGCGTAAAAGAGTGGTTGGCGGGTGGCGGGACACAATGCAGATTTGCCACCAATGCTCCTTATAGGACACATCACTGCACTCTAAACTCCTCTGTAAACTGGCCATCTCTGTATACCTGTCGCAAGACCCACTGGTTGATGATTATTTATAAAACCCTCTTAGGCTTCACTCCCCCCCCTATCTAAGATACCTACAGCAGCCCTCATCCTCCACATACAACTCCCGTTCTGCCAGTCACATTCTGTTAAAAGTCCCCAAAGCACACACATCCCTGGGTCACTGCTCTTTTCAGTTCACTGCAGCTAGCGACTGGTACGACCTGCAACAAACACTCAAACTGGACAGTTTTATCTCCATCTCTTCATTAAAAGACTCAATCATGGACACTCTTACTGACAGTTGTGGCTGCTTTGTGTGATGTATTGTTGTCTCCACCTTCTTGCCCTTTGTGCGGTTGTCTGTGCCCAATAATATTTGTACTATGTTGTGTTGCTACCATGTTGTGTTGATGCCATGCTGTGTTGCTACCATGCTGTGTTGCCATGTTATGTTGCTACCATGCTGTGTTGCTACCATGCTGTGTTGCCATGTTGTGTTGCTACCATGCTGTGTTGCTTTGTGTTGATGCCATGCTGTGTTGCCATGTTGTGTTGCTACCATGCTGTGTTGCTGCCATGCTGTGTGTTGATGCCATGCTGTGTCGTCTTAGGTCTCTCGTTGTGAATTATGTTTTGTCCTATATTTATATTGTATTTATAAATCCCAGGCCCCCGTCCCCGCAGGAGGCCTTTTGGTAGGCAGTCATTGTAAATAAGAATGTGTTCTTAACTGACTGGCCTAGTTAAAAGGTTAAATAAAAAATTAAAAAAGATACTGTGTACAAGGCTATGGTACAAGTGTGTGTGTGATATTAGGCCAACAAAAGTTCACATGCTAAACACTTTAGTAGTAGAGCAGCATCTCAGAAATAGCATACTGTTCCCATTAACACACCATGATTGCATCCCAAATGGCACCTATTCCCTACATAGTTAACTAATACTATGGACCAGTAGTGCTCTATGGAGTGAATAAGGTGCCATTTTCAGATGCAAACACATCAGTTGCATCCTCCTCACCAGACTCCCGTGTCGTGCCTCAGGACCTGTCCAGAATACTAGCCACTGACCAACAGCCTTCATCCTCACCAGACTCCTGTGTCGTGCCTCAGGACCTGTCCAGAACACCAGCCACTGACTAACAGCCTTCATCCTCCTCACCTTGATCTTAATCTTCATATAGTTATGTTTTTTTAAATCGCAACCATTTTTTTTTTTCCTACAGCAAATTATCACAAAGTCAGGAAAAAACATCCCTTCGTCTGTTTGAAATTACATTATTTTCCTGAAGTTACACATGCAATACAAAATAATCATGGCTGTTCCTCAATACATTTCTCCTTAAACCTTTGGAATAACACCTAAACCCATCTCCGTTGTCTTTGAGCAGGTTGTGGAGGGAAGGTAGAGCCATGTACAGTGAGGGAAAAAAGTATTTGATCCCCTGCTGATTTTGTACATTTGCCCACTGACAAAGAAATGATCAGTCTATAATTTTAATGGTAGGTTTATTTGAACAGTGAGAGACAGAATAACAAAAAAAATAAATCAAGAAAAACGTGAAAAATGTTATAAATGGAATTGCATTTTAATGAGGGAAATAAGTATTTGACCCCTCTGCAAAACATGACTTAGTACTTGGTGGCAAAACCCTTGTTGGCAATCACAGAGGTCAGACAATTCTTGCAGTTGGCCACCAGGTTAGCACACATCTCAGGAGGGATTTTGTCCCACTCCTCTTTGCAGATCTTCTCCAAGTCATTAAGGTTTCGAGGCTGACGTTTGGCAACTCGAACCTTCAGCTCCCTTCACAGATTTTCTATGGGATTAAGGCCTGGAGACTGGCTAGGCCACTCCAGGACCTTAATGTGCTTCTTCTTGAGCCACTCCTTTGTTGCCTTGGCCGTGTGTTTTGGGTCATTGTCATGCTGGAATACCCATCCACAACCCATTTTCAATGCCCTGCCTGAGGGAAGGAGGTTCTCACCCAAGATTTGACGGTACATGGCCCCGTCCATCGTCCCTTTGATGCGGTGAAGTTGTCCTGTCCCCTTTGCAGAAAAACAACCCCAAAGCATAATGTTTCCACCTCCATGTTTGACGGTGGGGATGGTGTTCTTGGGGTCATAGGCAGCATTCCTCCTCCTCCAAACACGGCGAGTTGAGTTGATGCCAAAGAGCTCCATTTTGGTCTCATCTGACCACAACACTTTCACCCAGTTGTCCTCTGAATCATTCAGATGTTCATTGGCAAACTTCAGGCGGGCATGTATATGTGCTTTCTTGAGCAGGGGGACCTTGCGGGCGCTGCAGGATTTCAGTCCTTCACGGCGTAGTTTGGTGACTATGGTCCCAGCTGCCTTGAGATCATTGACAAGATCCTCCCGTGTAGTTCTGGGCTGATTCCTCACCGTTCTCATGATCATTGCAACTCCACGAGGTGAGATCTTGCATGGAGCCCCAGGCCGAGGGAGATTGACAGTTCTTTTGTGTTTCTTCCATTTGCGAATAATAGCACCAACTGTTGTCACCTTCTCACCAAGCTGCTTGGCGATGGTCTTGTAGCCCATTCCAGCCTTGTGTATGTCTACAATCTTGTCCCTGACATCCTTGGAGAGCTCTTTGGTCTTGGCCATGGTGAAGAGTTCGGAATCTGATTGATTGATTGCTTCTGTGGACAGGTGTCTTTTATACAGGTAACAAACTGAGATTAGGAGCACTCCCTTTAAGTGTGCTCCTAATCTCAGCTCGTTACCTGTATAAAAGACACCTGGGAGCCAGAAATCTTTCTGATTGAGAGGGGGTCAAATACTTATTTCCCTCATTATAATGCAATTCCATTTATAACATTTTTCACATGCGTTTTTCTGGATTTTTTTGTTGTTATTCTGTCTCTCAATGTTCAAATAAACCTACCATTAAAATTATAGACTGATCATTTCTTTGTCAGTGGGCAAACGTACAAAATCAGCAGGGGATCAAATACTTTTTTCCCTCACTGTACCTAGTGGTGGTGTAGGGCAGAGCTGCTCAGAAAAGTATTCTCTCAGGGCAGAACGGCCTGCAGTGCCTCGGTAAAAAAACAATCTCCCTGGAAGACTACCAAGAGAAACTTTCCCTTTCTGTTTGTGCTCATCAACTTTAACATGACAATCACAACATTTACCTGCATCTTTTCTTCCTCCTTTCCCTCCTAACGTTGAGAAATAACTCCTAACAAGTTGACAAAGACAACCAGACATTTACCTGCAGTTTTTCATCTTTATTAATCTTTTTTTGTATTGAAATTCATACTGTGTGTCGTCAGGACTTTCCAACTCAAAAATCACAAAAAAATGATTTATGTAAATCCACTCGGCGGACAATTCTTATTGGTTGACCCAGCGTGCACGTGGCCTGTGATTAGTCAACCTGACCTCAAGTCCCGCCCATTCATTAGAACCTCCCCTAGACACTGAGCTAAAGACAGACTAGTGTGAACCCCAAAATGGCAAACTATTGTCCATGTAGTCCACTACCATTGGGAGCCCCATGGGCCCTGATCAAAAGTAGGGCACTATACGAGGGAATATGGGTGCCATTTGGAATTCATTTCCAATTCCCGTTTTGACCACAGGCTACGGCAACCCAAGAGAGACAAAACACCTTTGCTCCTCGAAAGACAAAATAAATGAGATTTACATTTTAAACAGAGCCTGATCAGGTGTTTATATAAACACTATTGAACCAACAAAGTTCAACATGATGCCTCCATTCTTTCAGTACTGAGAGAGGCCGCGTCCCAAACTGAACCCTATTCCCTATTTAGTGCATTACTTTTCACATGAGCACGTAGGGTTCTGGTTAAAAGTAGAACACTGTACGAGGAACAGGGTGCCATTTGAAATGCAAGCCAGAGAGAACAGCCTCGTTCCAAACACTAAATACCCTAACCCCTACACCCTTGTTCACTTAGAACCATCCAAAGGGTGACACCTCAAATGCTCCCCATACAGCCCTACCTTTCAGATCCAGGTTCTGATATGGGGGATAGAACCTCAATCTTTTCACCCACAAGGGGTTAGGAGAGAGGAAATTGGTTTGGAACCAGACCCATGAGAAAAAAAAACAGCTCTACACAGAGTGTGTTTATGATGTAATAAGAGGAAATTTAGGCAGGTCTGTAGGTGGTTATCAATAAAAACGTCACAATACATTGCAGAGTGTTCGAGTTGGCTGCTAGAGGGGCAAGGAGACCCCTAGCTCCACTAAAACCACTGACAACTATGTGCCATTTGAGGGATCGTTAAATAACTGTTTGTCACCTCTTGAAGAGCATAGTCAGGAGTTATACAGCAAGTTACTGCATGCTTTCATGATCAATAAACATCAATTGATCATGTATTTTTAGATACGTGAGAGTAGCCTATTAATTTGGCATGTAGCAAAATAGATTTCCAGACAACATAATTTAGCTTGCTTCATCAGAGATTAGGCTGTAGAAAGAACTTGACATAGACAAGTCCTCATCTTGGTAAAGTGGACTACGGTCACCACCAATAGAAGACAAGCAAATCAAACGATTTCTGGATATAGCCATCTAGTTCATCCCCTGAAAGCTAGCTAGCCACCTTGGCGCGATCAGTCGTTAGCTAGCCACCTTGGCGCGATCAGCCGTTAGCTAGCCACCTTGGCGCGATCAGCCGTTAGCTAGCCACCTTGGCGCGATCAGCCGTTAGCTAGCCACCTTGGCGCGATCAGCCGTTAGCTAGCCACCTTGGCGCGATCAGCCGTTAGCTAGCCAATTTGACGTGGTACATCAACCAATGAAGTCTTTATCACGTCTGTCAGCAGCTATAGGGATTAAAACACTCTTAAAAACAACGTTGTAAAGGGGATAATGTTAGCTAACGTTTCTAGGTAGGTCTACTTACCACTATATGTTCAGCCATATAGTACAAAGTTTCTTCCAGTAGCTTGCAAAGTAAACACCATCCACTAACAGTACATCTGCAAATGGGCCCTGCTGCTGCAAATGGGCCCTTCTTCTGCTTGACAGGCAGAGCCCACAACAGATGGGAAATTAACCTAAACCACTCATACTGGTCAGGTATAGCACTCCTTTCTATCACTCAAATATCCAATCAACGGTGGTCAATATTGAGATATATGGTGAGGCTACCCTCGCGTATCTCAAATTCCATGATCAATTGATGTTTACTGATCATGGAAAGCATGCAGTAACTTTATAACTGATGATAGAGGCAAATGTGGAATAATCTGACATTTGTATTTTTGACTCTGGGCTTCAAGAGATGATATTACAACCAAATAGTTAAATAACTTTTCCAAGGGATTGTTAACTTTTAACTTTTATTTAACAATCCCTTGGAAAAAAAACGGCACGCAGTTGTCAACGGTTTTAGCGGAGCTGGGGGTCTCCTTGCCCCCTCAGCAGGCAATTCAAAACCTCTGCACATTATTGTGACGTTTTATTGATAACGACCTATTGAACAGAGTCATTATTATGTCATATTGTAACCAGAGGTACGTAGATGTACAGAGTTCTAGAACGGACAACTGTCTGTCATCCATGTTGGCACCGGGTCGTTCTATAGCAACAAGAACATTCTTAGTTGGATTCCAATTAGAATGGCAATGTTGTGGAACATTCCGGCACAAACATGGCAGCCATGAAAAGTATAAATGCAGATTTCAAAATGGCACCCTATTCCCTATGCAGTGCACTACTTTGGACCAGGTAGTGCACAATAAAAGGTGGAACAGGGTGTCATTTGCGATTTGCCTGTTGCAATATCATGGAGTTTTTAGGTGCCAACATGGCAACCATGAAAAAGTCGGAAAATCTCAGAGTTTCTCGTTTCTCTGTATATGTACGTCTCGGTGTGTGTCCAAAAAGGTACCCTGTTCCCTATGGACTCAAGCCATTGGGTCATGGTCAAAAGTAGTGCACTACATAGGGAATAGAGTGCAATTTGAGACACTACCTTTACAGTGTACATGGAGCAGCAGCTCCCTCTATAGGGTTCTATTCATACGGACACCCCCCACCCTGTCCCTTAGTTAACCATCAAACAAACAGAAAATAAAAGTCCCCCCACCCTCCTATGGGTTTCTACCTACACGCCCTGGACCTGTGTGTGTGTTGTTCGGTGTGTGTGTGTGTGTTCCGGTCGAGGCCGCCAGAGTCTCTGCGAGGGTGTGTGAGATCGTGCTTGTGTGTGGGCGCTCCCTGGGGGTGAGGGGGACTCCTAGTATTTCACTCCTGGAACGAACTCCTTCGCATCGGGGTTCAAGTTGCTCTTCCTCTGCAGGGAGAGATGGAGTGAAGTGATGGCGGGATTTTAAAAAAAAGGAGAAAAGAAAGTGAGAACCATTCTATTGTACAAATATTTTACACACACATTACAAGATTGCTGTCTATTGTTGTACATATATTTGGTGGATGTGTTCTCTGACGCGCGTGTGTGTGTTCCGCTGTGTCTCCTCACCGCCATCTCCTCTGCGTTTCCTCCGTCGCTGACTGTCAGGCCGTTAAGCTGCTGCTGGATCTGACCCACCCCCGAGGGGAGGTCCCTGGCCGGGATGAACCAATCCTGGTCCTCCTCATCCAACATCTCCTGGAAACAACGCTCCAAGAACTCCTGCTCCAACAACTCCTCTTCAACCTGACAGAGAGACAAGGTTCAGTATCTATACTACACACAAACGTATGTGGACATCCCTTCAAAATGAGTAGATTTGGATATTTCAGCCACAACCGTTGCTGACAGGTGTATAAAAAGATAGCACACATCCATGCAATCCATGCGAGCACACATCCATGCAATCTCCATAGCCAAACATTGGCAGTAGAATGGCCTTACTGAAGAGCTCAGTGACTTTCAACATGGCACCGTCATAGGACGCCACATTTCCAACTAGTCAGTTTGTCAAATTTCTGCCCTGCTAGAGCTGCCCCGGTCAACTGTAAGTGCTATTACTGTGAAGTGGAAACGTCTAGGAAAAAACAATAGCTCAAGCGCAAAGTGATAGGCCACACAAGCTCACAGAATCGGACCATCAAGTGCTGAAGCGCGTAAAAATCCTCTGTCCTCGGTTGCAACACTCACTACTGAGTTCCAAACTGCCTCTGAAAGCAACGTCAGCACAATAACTGTTTGTCAGGAGCGTCATGAAATGGGTTTCCACGGCTGAGGAGCCGCACACAAGCCTAAGATCAGCCGGTGCTTGGCATTGCGCGTGGTGGAGTGGTGTAAAGCTCGCCGAAATCTTAACACTACAGCATATAATGACATTCTCGACAATTCTGTTCTTCCAACTTTTTGGCAACAGTTTGGGGAAGGCCCTGTTTCAGCATGACAATGCCCCCATGCTCAAAGCGAGGTCCGTACAGAAATTGTTTGTCGAGATCGGTGTGGAAGAACTTGACTGGCCTGCACAGAGCCCTGACCTCAACCCCATCGATCCTTTGGGATGAATTGGAACGCCGACTGCGAGCCAGACCTAATCGCCCAACATCAGTGCCTGACCTCACCAATGCTCTTGGCTGAATGGAAGTAAGTCCCCACAGCAATGTTCCAACATCTAGTGGAATGCCTTCCCATAACAGTGGAGGCTGTTATAACAGCAAAGGGGGGGGGACCAACTCCATATTAACACCCATTATTTTGGAATGAGAAGTTCAACAAGCAGGTGGCCACATACTTTTGGTCATGTAGTGTACATGGAGGTAGAGGAGGGATGGAGCGAGAGCGGAACAACGCTCCAGGAACTCCTCTTCAGACAAGACACTAGTAGTAGTTAATCAGTGAGCCAGGCCGAAATGATCTGTTCTCAGTGCCCAGTATTGAAAGGGAGGGGGGAGATAGAGAGTGGGATAGACGTAGGATGAAGACTCGTCTTACTTTAACTTCTTAGGGCTAGGGGGCAGTATTTTGAAGTTCGGATGAAAAACGTGCCCAAAGTAAACTGCCTGTTACTCAGGCCCAGATGCATATAATTAGTAGCTATGGATAGAAAATACTCTGAAGTTTCTAAAACTGTTAAAATAATGTCTGTGATTATAACAGAACTGATATGGCAGGCAAAAACCCGAGCAAAATCCATCCGGGATGTCTGAATCAGTCATGTCACACTGTTTTCAATTGGCATGCTATTCAAAGCAGGGTATTTTAGCTCCCAGATTGCAGTTCCTATGGCTTCCACTAGATGTCAACAGTCCTTAGAAAAAGGTTGGAACGTTCAATCATGAAAATCAAGGGAGTAAGACCACTAGTTCCTGGGTTCACGTCAAGTGTCCTGTTTTGGATTCTGCGTGTAACAGGGGATGCGCGCTCAGTTCTTTTTCTCTTCTATTCAGCAGGTTATATTCCGTCTAAAATATTATAGTGTATATTCATTTTAGGGTATCTGAGTATTGATTACAAATGCTGTTTGACATTTTCGACGAACTTTACGGGTACTTTTGGGATATCGTTTGTCTGCATGGATGAAAGCCTTTGGGCAGGTGGATTACTGAACAAAACGTGCCAACCAAACGGAGCTATATGGATATAAAGAGGAACTTTATCGAACAAAAGGACCTTTTATTGTGTAACCTGGACGCTTTGATATGCCATCAGAGGAAGATCAAAGGTTAGCGATTTATTTTATGCTATTTTTCAGTTGTGACACCTCTGTTGGTTATGTTATTATGCTAATTGAGTTTTTAAGTGGGGGTGCTGTCCTCAGACAATCAAATGTTCTGCTTTCGCCGTAAAGCCTTTTTGAAAACTGAAAATGCTGTTAGATTAACAAGAGTCTAAGCTTTTGAAGGGTGTGCAGCATTTGTATTTTCATGAATGTTTGAAATTAGTATTTTTGTCATTTAAATTTGGCGCTCTGCATTTCACCGGATATTGTCAAAACAGGTTAATGAGACATCCTCATTACACTAAAAAAAACATTACACAACACAGAGAGAGAGAGCGAGAGAATTGTGTGTGGTTGGATTCCACCTCTAAAGAGTTTCCTCTTGACAGACATCAAGCAGACACATCTGGGACTAACTGTCTCTGTGTATACCAACCTGTCTGTTGTAAACATCCTCGTTCTCCATCCACATGTACTCAGCAAAGGGATCGTCTCCTCCCTGATCGCCTTCTCCTGGATGCCCATTTGCTACAGGCTCCTTGCCTTCCTTCCCCGGAGCCCCACCCCCCGGCGTCTTCACTACCTCGGGACCACTCATCTCCGACGGCTCTGATGGGACCGGAGAGATGAAGATGCATGGTTACACACACAATGTATTTCTGAGTAATACTGGCATTGTGACAACCCCACCAGTGTTTCCATTTAGCTGTGCCGCTGCACCCAGGGTGGGAAATGAACACCAGCCAAATGCAGGTAGATTCTGGCATTGGCTGGTGGTCACACAGAGCATTTGGAAGCAATTGTTTTTGCTTTGCTATATTCATGCTCCAATCTGTTAAAAATAATTGTAACAAATAATTGTACTAATATGTTATTGGGCAAACATTCTTTTAAAAAGTCCCCAGAACTGACCATTCTACATAAAAAAATATCTGGGGGGGGGTTACCCAAACCCCCCAACTGCAACAAGTTTTTCCTGAAGGAAACACTGAACCCTAGTCTACCTCCACCGTTAAAACCTAAATAGGCCAATTCACTAAACATCACATTGACAACCAGCCTGAGAAACACAGGGAGGCTGTTCTGCAGGCGTCTACAAAAGCAACACTGTAGACAAACAGCATCCATAAAAATAGTACAACACTGCAACACAACACATACACAATAAAAGCACCATAACATAATTCACAGGCCTTCTGTTATCTTTAGAACGGTCCTAAATGACACCAGGACTGTACAGACTATAAATCATTGACTAACTAAAGCACATCAGACAGACTTGTCTGGTAGATCGAGGAATGAAGTAGCCAGGCCAGGGATCGACATTTTAAAAAAGGAAAGGATGCACTTATGTATGTATGTATGTATGTATGTATGTATATATATTCCACAAATCTAACAACGTAGATGATATTCCATCCAAAAAATTTACTAAAGTGCCCATGTTTGTTGCTAGTAGATGACAAAGAACAAATAAAATTGTATTTGTCACATGCTTGGTAAACAAACAGGTGTAGACTAACAGTGAAATACTTACAGGCCCCAAAATACACTTGTAAAGTGATATGTCGTATTGGGACTTTTAGATGGAAGGATGAAACCAATCAAAATATTTAAAAGCAACCTAATTATGCAATATTCCCTTTAAGGTCTGAAAAGGTTCTCGCCCTCGGGGTAAATCAGGAATATTTTTGGGGTTGCCTAATGATTATGATCCCTTACCCAAGTAACTATTTTCACCTAAACACCTGGGAAGAACCAGAAAGACCAGACTAGTGGAATTATTTGTATTTTGGTTGTCATCAGAAGAAAGAAAATCAGCTGCCCAATGGGGCAGCCTACGGAGCAGGTTGATGATCGACTGCTCATGTCTGGCAATAGGGCTTAATATCAATCCCTGAGCCATGTCTAGAAATGGTAGAACAGTGGTTCAAGCTCCACACTGATTTCAGTTCAATACAGCTGAAACCAACAAGCTCCATACTGATTTCAGTTCAATACAGCTGAAACCAACAAGCTCCATACTGATTTCAGTTCAATACAGCTGAAACCAACAAGCTCCACACTGATTTCAGTTCAATACAGCTGAAACTAACAAGCTCCACACTGATTTCAGTTCAATACAGCTGAAACCAACAAGCTCCACACTGATTTCAGTTCAATACAGCTGAACCTAACAAGCTCCATACTGATTTCAGTTCAATACAGCTGAACCTAACAAGCTCCACACTGATTTCAGTTCAATACAGCTGAACCTAACAAGCTCCATACTGATTTCAGTTATAGTTAAATAAGGCTGAATGTAACATTGAGACAAGCACTTATAATAAAGAAAGTAAAAAAGTAAAGGTTCATTATACTTTGCATGCATGATGGTAACAGGGAATTGTATGATCGTACTGGGGGTGGTAAATTAGAATTTGGACCAACGCCTGGCCTGTGTAGTCCATCGGTTAGTGTCTCGAACCCTTGACTAGTGACTATCTTTCCTTTCTCAATTAAATACAACAAATATATATATATTTTAAAGAATTTTGACCAGTGTCGTCAGAATACAGTTCAACCACAGGTGGCTGGCTGATAGAAAGTCTAGTAGACGCTTCACAAAGTGCTCGCTGAGAAGCAGTTTATCGATCCGTTTCATGTATTATATATAGACACACACACCCTTCTACTACGTTACACTCATTCCCTGTCATTCAGGGAGAGGAGAACAAAAGAAAACATTGTGAATGAGGCAGCGACGCCTCTACTTGAGAGGGGAAAACACCACATTTTGAAAATATATTTAAAAAAAAAAAATGAAACAAAACGTGTACGGCCATGGACCGGTGGTTATGTAATACAGCTAGAGACCTGCGTGACAGAGGAGTGCACTGCCTGTGTGAATGCTATAACTAACTATATCTGAACGTTAAATACGCAGTAAGCTACAACAGCTAGCTGCTCTTCAAGACAGCAACCCTAACGTGGACAGCTAGCTACATTGCCAGTCCTTGTACATTAGCGAGCTTGCTACTGCAGTGTAGGACATGTTGAAACCACGTGTGTTTTCTTCATTTGGCTATCAACAATGCCAAGATGGCACACCTTTGTATGGAATAGCTACAGTGTATTTCTAGCTGGTTAGTCATCACTGGTAAATATAGCTAGTCTGGTGCTATTTATATTGGGTTCAACGTGTTCTCACGGTGTTGTTGTGTAACTTACTAACCACGCTGCATGCAGGGAGGGGCATGCTCGTGTATGTATACTCTGAGAAATGTAAACAAGTTATTAACCATTGGTTATTTTGGGCCTCGTTTAAAAGCTTAAATTAATTCTGCTAAAACTAATCTTATGCAATGCAGTTTAGCTCTAGGTTTGTGGTGATGAATTTGACGATAGCGAACGATGCTATTGCTATCTGGCTAATAAACCAGTCTCACACTTTACCAAAACGTCTACCTAGCTAAGAATCGAAAACAAAGGTGGCTAACACCATCAAGGTTGGTTGCAAAAGGCCGCACAACGAAGTGATGACAAAACGACATTTAGCGCGCTAGCTAGCTGTTAAAGGGATTGGGAGGGCTTAGCTAGGTCATGCTAGCTACAACATGGACGAGCTAAAAAAGGAGTAAGCTAGCTAACGGTCACGAAAAAAAAAAGAAGACAAAAAAGTTTGACGGTGAACATATTTTGAAACGGCTGGTACTAAAACGCATTTCCCACAAACATGGAATAATCGCAATGTCAGATCCCAAGGCTAACAATAGATTTGAGTTTCCATTCCCATCTGGACTGATGCGTCAGAGACGCAATTAGCTAGGCTAAACTAGCCAGATGGCATTGCTAGCTAGGCTAAACTAGCCAGATGGCATTGCTAGCTAGGCTAAACTAGCCAGATGGCATTGCTAGCTAGGCTAAACTAGCCAGATGGCATTGCTAGCTAGGCTAAACTAGCCAGATGGCATTGCTAGCTAGGCTAAACTAGCCAGATGGCATTGCTAGGCTAAACTAAACTAGCCAGATGGCATTGCTTGCCAGGCTAGGCTAAACTAAACTAGCCAGATGGCATTGCTTGCCAGGCTAGGCTAAACTAAACTAGCCAGATGGCATTGCTAGCCTAGGCTAAACTAAACTAGCCAGATGGCATTGCTAGCCTAGGCTAAACTAAACTAGCCAGATGGCATTGCTAGCCTAGGCTAAACTAAACTAGCCAGATGG